>NW_025566723.1:0-64040 GCF_020424385.1 Procambarus clarkii | reverse complement strand
CTGAATGGTCCCCAGGACAAATACCCATACTCCCCTGGGAGTCTGGGTTCGAGTCACTTCTGGGGTGTTGAGTTTTTCAATTGCATATTGTCCTGGGGACCATTCAGGCTTGTTCGCATTTGTGTTCCTCACGTGTGCCCCAAAGAATGAGGTGATTTGGTTAAAATGCTATGCCCAAGATTACTATCCGAGTGCCGGCGGTGGGGGGGGTTCAAATAGCCTCGGCTATCACCTCATTTTGGTCGGTCGTGATGGTCAAGTGGATTAAGGCGTCTTGTACATACCAGTTGCGTTGCTTCTGGGAGTATGGGTTCGAGTCACTTCTGGGGTGTGAGTTTTCAGTTGCATATTGTCCTGGGGACCATTCAGGCTTGTTCGCATTTGTGTTCCTCACGTGTGCCCCCAAAGAATGAGGTGATTTGGTAAAATGCTAGGCCCAAGATTACTAGGAGTATGGGTTCGAGTCACTTCTGGGGTGTGAGTTTTCAGTTGCATATTGTCCTGGGGACCATTCAGGCTTGTTCGCATTTGTGTTCCTCACGTGTGCCCAAAGAATGAGGTGATTTGGTAAAATGTTATGCCCAAGATTACTATCCGAGTGCCGGCGGTGGGGTGGTTCAAATAGCCTCGGCTATCACCTCATTATGTCCGGTCGTGATGGTCAAGTGGATTAAGGCGTCTTGTACATACCAGTTGCGTTGCTCCTGGGAGTATGGGTTCGAGTCACTTCTGGGGTGTGAGTTTTCAGTTGCATATTGTCCTGGGGACCATTCAGGCTTGTTCGCATTTGTGTTCCTCACGTGTGCTCCAAAGAATGAGGTGATTTGGTAAAATGCTATGCCCAAGATTACTATCCGAGTGCCGGCGGTAGGGTGGTTCAAATAGCCTCGGCTATCACCTCATTATGTCCGGTCGTGATGGTCAAGTGGATTAAGGCGTCTTGTACATACCAGTTGCGTTGCTCCTGGGAGTATGGGTTCGAGTCACTTCTGGGGTGTGAGTTTTCAGTTGCATATTGTCCTGGGGACCATTCAGGCTTGTTCGCATTTGTGTTCCTCACGTGAGCCCCAAAGAATGAGGTGATTTGGTAAAATGCTATGCCCATGATTACTATCCGAGTGCCGGCGGTGGGGTGGTTCAAATAGCCTCGGCTATCACCTCACTATGTCTGGTCGTGATGGTCAAGTGGATTAAGGCGTCTTGTACATACCAGTTGCGTTGCTCCTGGGAGTATGGGTTCGAGTCACTTCTGGGGTGTGAGTTTTCAGTTGCATATTGTCCTGGGGACCATTCAGGCTTGTTCGCATTTGTGTTCCTCACGTGTGCCCCAAAGAATGAGGTGATTTGGTAAAATGCTATGCCCAAGATTACTATCCGAGTGCCGGCGGTGGGGTGGTTCAAATAGCCTCGGCTATCACCTCATTATGTCCGGTCGTGATGGTCAAGTGGATTAAGGCGTCTTGTACATACCAGTTGCGTTGCTCCTGGGAGTATGGGTTCGAGTCACTTCTGGGGTGTGAGTTTTCAGTTGCATATTGTCCTGGGGACCATTCAGGCTTGTTCGCATTTGTGTTCCTCACGTGTGCCCCAAAGAATGAGGTGATTTGGTAAAATGCTATGCCCAAGATTACTATCCGAGTGCCGGCGGTGGGGTGGTTCAAATAGCCTCGGCTATCACCTCATTATGTCCGGTCGTGATGGTCAAGTGGATTAAGGCGTCTTGTACATACCAGTTGCGTTGCTCCTGGGAGTATGGGTTCGAGTCACTTTTGGGGTGTGAGTTTTCAGTTGCATATTGTCCTGGGGACCATTCAGGCTTGTTCGCATTTGTGTACCTCACGTGTGCCCCAAAGAATGAGGTGATTTGGTAAAATGCTATGCCCAAGATTACTATCCGAGTGCCGGCAATGGGGTGGTTCAAATAGCCTCGGCTATCACCTCATTATGTCCGGTCGTGATGGTCAAGTGGATTAAGGCGTCTTGTACATACCAGTTGCGTTGCTCCTGGGAGTATGGGTTCGAGTTACTTCAGGGGTGTGAGTTTTCAGTTGCATATTGTCCTGGGGACCATTCAGGATTGTTCGCATTTGTGTTCCTCACGTGTGCTCCAAAGAATGAGGTGATTTGGTAAAATGCTATGCCCAAGATTACTATCCGAGTGCCGGCGGTGGGGTGGTTCAAATAGCCTCAGCTATCACCTCATTATGTCCGGTCGTGATGGTCAAGTGGATTAAGGCGTCTTGTACATACCAGTTGCGTTGCTCCTGAGAGTATGGGTTCGAGTCACTTCTGGGGTGTGAGTTTTCAGTTGCATATTGTCCTGGGGACCATTCAGGCTTGTTCCTATTTGTGTTCCTCACGTGTGCCCCAAAGAATGAGGTGATTTGGTAAAATGCTATGCCCAAGATTACTATCCGAGTGCCGGCGGTGGGGTGGTTCAAATAGCCTCGGCTATCACCTCATTATGTCCGGTCGTGATGGTCAAGTGGATTAAGGCGTCTTGTACATACCAGTCGCGTTGCTCCTGGGAGTATGGGTTCGAGTCACTTCTGGGGTGTGAGTTTTCAGTTGCATATTGTCCTGGGGACCATTCAGGCTTGTTCGCATTTGTGTTCCTCACGTGTGCCCCAAAGAATAAGGTGATTTGGTAAAATTCTATGCCCAAGATTACTATCCGAGTGCCGGCAATGGGGTGATTCAAATAGCCTCGGCTATCACCTCATTATGTCCGGTCGTGATGGTCAAGTGGATTAAGGCGTCTTGTACATACCAGTCGCGTTGCTCCTGGGAGTATGGGTTCGAGTCACTTCTGGGGTGTGAGTTTTCAGTTGCATATTGTCCTGGGACCATTCAGGCTTGTTCGCATTTGTGTTCCTCACGTGTGCCCCAAAGAATAAGGTGATTTGGTAAAATTCTATGCCCAAGATTACTATCCGAGTGCCGGCAATGGGGTGATTCAAATAGCCTCGGCTATCACCTCATTATGTCCGGTCGTGATGGTCAAGTGGATTAAGGCGTCTTGTACATACCAGTTGCGTTGCTCCTGGGAGTATGGGTTCGAGTCACTTCTGGGGTGTGAGTTTTCAGTTATATATATATATATATATATATATATATATATATATATATATATATATATATATATATATATATTATATGCAACAATGATCACAAAAACACTGATCCAAGTATGCAGAATAACCACATATGAAAAATAGAAAATGCTTAACGCGTTTTCGGCTAATTCGCCTTCATCAGAGCAAAGTAGAATCTCTGATGAAGGCGAATTAGCCGAAAACGCGTTAAGCATTTTCTATTTTTCATATGTGGTTATTCTGCATATATATATATATATATATATATATATATATATATATATATATATATATATATATGTCGTACCTAATAGCCAGAACGCACTTCTCAGCCTACTAATCAAGGCCCGATTTGCCTAATAAGCCAAGTTTTCATGAATTAATGTTTTTTCGTCTACCTAACCTACCTAACCTAACCTAACCTAGCTTTTTTTGGCTACCTAACCTAACCTTACCTATAAATATAGGTTAGGTTAGGTTAGGTAGGGTTGGTTAGGTTTGGTCATATATCTACGTTAATTTTAACTCCAATAAAAAAAAATTGACCTCATACATAGAGAAAAGGGTTGCTTTATCATTTCATAAGAAAAAATTATAGTAAATATATTAATTCAGGAAAACTTGGCTTATTAGGCAAATCGGGCCTTGAATAGTAGGCTGAGAAGTGAGTTCTGGCTACTAGGTACGACATATATATATATATATATATATATATATATATATATATATATATATATATATATATATATATATATATATATATATATATATATATATATATATACCCTTAGCCTCAGTGATGGGGGTGAAAGACATAGGTCATCTACCCCTAGGGAGGTTATTTCTGTAGGACAAGATAGTGTAGGACCTGCACACCAGGGGACCACCACGAATATTACAACTGGGAATGAAGCCCAGACATATGTCCGGACACCAGGGACCTTACCCACTACAGAGGATAGATTGCCCTGCCATCACTGCAAGGCAAGTCGTATACCAGCAAAAGTCCCTTGTAATACGAATCCTTCCATGGTACCTTGGGGTAACCCCTATGGGCTACAGTTTATAACCCACCCAGATGTTCCTAGGTTAAACACAGGAGAACTACCCAGGAATCCATTAGCCCGAAACAGAGACATTGAGGACTGGTTCATTGATACACAAATTGCTCTCAGTTCAGTAATAAGTGAAGAACTAAAAGTTAAATTTGCCGAAAGGCTCTCATTGACCACACCAAATCCATTAATTTCATGATTAGTTTTCGGAATGCCCTTATGTGGGAAGATTTTGAGGTGGAGGTGGAGGTTTAAGGTGGAGGTCACACTCTCAGAAGTTCATGAATATGTATTCAGTATGAAATTAAAAATAGCAGAAACAATTAAAGATTTTGGGTGTACTGTCTCCGCATGTGTTAAATAGGTGAAACAGGAATCAAGGTATACCCCAGACAGGTTAGAATTATTCAAAAAACAAACATTTTGTGACGGGCTGCCAGAACTCATTAAAGCTCAGGTCCGGGCAGCCCTGTCATTATATAATTTTGACCAATTGGTATCATATGCTCAACACCTTCAATCTAGGGAACTTGATGGGAACCGATGGTCACAGAGGTAAGAGACCCCATATGTTGAATCTATCCAGGCTCCTCCAATGAATAATACCCCACCTCCTCGTAACCTTGGAGTCGAGCCGGGATTTTACCCAGCTTCCCACGGATATCCTCCCATGCCGGGACACCATCAACAATTTTTTCAACCTTATTACCCTATGGCATCCCATCCCCGGATGCTGACCCCCCACTAGACTAACTGAACCCCAATGGGCTAGAATTTCCCAGAAGGCTACACCTAGCAGACACCAACCTGAATGGTCCCCAGGACAAATACCCATACTCCCCTGGCAGTATGGGTTCGAGTCACTTCTGGGGTGTGAGTTTTCAGTTGCATATTGTCCTGGGGACCATTCAGGCTTGTTCGCATTTGTGTTCCTCACGTGTGCCCCAAAGAATGAGGTGATTTGGTAAAATGCTATGCCCAAGATTACTATCCGAGTGCCGGCGGTGGGGTGGTTCAAATAGCCTCGGCTATCACCTCATTATGTCCGGTCGTGATGGTCAAGTGGATTAAGGCGTCTTGTACATACCAGTTGCGTTGCTCCTGGGAGTATGGGTTCGAGTCACTTCTGGGGTGTGAGTTTTCAGTTGCATATTGTCCTGGGGACCATTCAGGCTTGTTCGCATTTGTGTTCCTCACGTGTGCTCCAAAGAATGAGGTGATTTGGTAAAATGCTATGCCCAAAATTACTATCCAAGTGCCGGCGGTGGGGTGGTTCAAATAGCCTCGGCTATCACCTCATTATGTCCGGTCATGATGGTCAAGTGGATTAAGGCGTCTTGTACATACCAGTTGCGTTGCTCCTGGGAGTATGGGTTCGAGTCACTTCTGGGGTGTGAGTTTTCAGTTGCATATTGTCCTGGGGACCATTCAGGCTTGTTCCTATTTGTGTTCCTCACGTGTGCCCCAAAGAATGAGGTGATTTGGTAAAATGCTATGCCCAAGATTACTCTCCGAGTGCCGGCGGTGGGGTGGTTCAAATAGCCTCGGCTATCACCTCATTATGTCCGGTCGTGATGGTCAAGTGGATTAAGGCGTCTTGTACATACCAGTTGCGTTGCTCCTCGGAGTATGGGTTCGAGTCACTTCTGGGGTGTGAGTTTTCAGTTGCATATTGTCCTGGGGACCATTCAGGCTTGTTCGCATTTGTGTTCCTCACGTGTGCCCCAAAGAATGAAGTGATTTGGTAAAATGCTATGCCCAAGATTACTATCCGAGTGCCGGCGGTGGGGTGGTTCAAATAGCCTCGGCTATCACCTCATTATGTCCGGTCGTGACGGTCAAGTGGATTAAGGCGTCTTGTACATACCAGTTGCGTTGCTCCTCGGAGTATGGGTTCGAGTCACTTCTGGGGTGTGAGTTTTCAGTTGCATATTGTCCTGGGGACCATTCAGGCTTGTTCGCATTTGTGTTCCTCACGTGTGCCCCAAAGAATGAGGTGATTTGGTAAAATGCTATGCCCAAGATTACTATCCGAGTGCCGGCGGTGGGGTGGTTCAAATAGCCTCGGCTATCACCTCATTATGTCCGGTCATGATGGTCAAGTGGATTAAGGCGTCTTGTACATACCAGTTGCGTTGCTCCTGGGAGTATGGGTTCGAGTCACTTCTGGGGTGTGAGTTTTCAGTTGCATATTGTCCTGGGGACCATTCAGGCTTGTTCGCATTTGTGTTCCTCACGTGTGCCCCAAAGAATGAGGTGATTTGGTAAAATGCTATGCCCAAGATTACTATCCGAGTGCCGGCGGTGGGGTGGTTCAAATAGCCTCGGCTATCACCTCATTATGTCCGGTCGTGATGGTCAAGTGGATTAAGGCGTCTTGTACATACCAGTTGCGTTGCTCCTGGGAGTATGGGTTCGAGTCACTTCTGGGGTGTGAGTTTTCAGTTGCATATTGTCCTGGGGACCATTCAGGCTTGTTCGCATTTGTGTTCCTCACGTGTGCCCCAAAGAATGAGGTGATTTGGTAAAATGCTATGCCCAAGATTACTATCCGAGTGCCGGCGGTGGGGTGGTTCAAATAGCCTCGGCTATCACCTCATTATGTCCGGTCATGATGGTCAAGTGGATTAAGGCGTCTTGTACATACCAGTTGCGTTGCTCCTGGGAGTATGGGTTCGAGTCACTTCTGGGGTGTGAGTTTTCAGTTGCATATTGTCCTGGGGACCATTCAGGCTTGTTCGCATTTGTGTTCCTCACGTGTGCCCCAAAGAATGAGGTGATTTGGTAAAATGCTATGCCCAAGATTACTATCCGAGTGCCGGCGGTGGGGTGGTTCAAATAGCCTCGGCTATCACCTCATTATGTCCGGTCGTGATGGTCAAGTGGATTAAGGCGTCTTGTACATACCAGTTGCGTTGCTCCTGGGAGTATGGGTTCGAGTCACTTCTGGGGTGTGAGTTTTCAGTTGCATATTGTCCTGGGGACCATTCAGGCTTGTTCGCATTTGTGTTCCTCACGTGTGCCCCAAAGAATGAGGTGATTTGGTAAAATGCTATGCCCAAGATTACTATCCGAGTGCCGGCGGCGGGGTGGTTCAAATAGCCTCGGCTATCACCTCATTATGTCCGGTCGTGATGGTCAAGTGGATTAAGGCGTCTTGTACATACCAGTTGCGTTGCTCCTGGGAGTATGGGTTCGAGTCACTTCTGGGGTGTGAGTTTTCAGTTATATATATATATATATATATATATATATATATATATATATATATATATATATATATATATATATATATATATATATATATATATATATTATATATGCAACAATGATCACAAAAACACTGATCCAAGTATGCAGAATAACCACATATAAAAAATAGAAAATGCTTAACGCGTTTTCGGCTAATTCGCCTTCATCAGAGCAAAGTAGAATCTCTGATGAAGGCGAATTAGCCGAAAACGCGTTAAGCATTTTCTAGTTTTCATATGTGGTTATTCTGCATACATATATATATATATATATATATATATATATATATATATATATATATATATATATATATATATATATATATATATATATATATATATATATATATATATATATATATATATATATATACCCTTAGCCTCAGTGATGGCGGTGAAAGACATAGGTCATCTACCCCTAGGGAGGTTATTTCTGTAGGACAAGATAGTGTAGGACCTGCACACCAGGGGACCACCACGAATATTACAACAGGGAATCAAGCCCAGACAAATGCCCGGACACCAGGGACCTTACCCACTACAGAGGATAGATTGCCCTGCCATCACTGCAAGGCAAGTGGTATACCAGCAAAAGTCCCTTGTAATACGAATCCTTCCATGGTACCTTGGGGTAACCCCTATGGGCTACAGTTTATAACCCACCCAGATGTTCCTAGGTTAAACACAGGAGAACTACCCAGGAACCCATTAGCCCGAAACAGAGACATTGAGGACTGGTTGATTGATACACAAATTGCTCTCAGTTCAGTAATAAGTGAAGAACTAAAAGTTTAATTTGCCCGAAAGGCTCTCATTGACCATACCAAATCCATTAATTTCATGATTAGTTTTCGGAATGCCCTTATGTGGGAAGATTTTGAGGTGGAGGTGGAGGTTTAAGGTGGAGGTCACACTCTCAGAAGTTCATGAATATGTATTCAGTATGAAATTAAAACCAGCAGAAACAATTAAAGATTTTGGGTGTACTGTCTCCGCATGTGTTGAATAGGTGAAACAGGAATCAAGGTATACCCCAGACAGGTTAGAATTATTCAAAAAGCAAACATTTTGTGACGGGCTGCCAGAACTCATTAAAGCTCAGGTCCGGGCAGCCCTGTCATTATATAATTTTGACCAATTGGTATCATATGCTCAACACCTTCAATCTAGGGAACTTGATGGGAACTGATGGTCACAGAGGTAAGAGACCCCATATGTTGAATCTATCCAGGCTCCTCCAATGAATAATACCCCACCTCCTCGTAACCTTGGAGTCGAGCCGGGATTTTACCCAGCTTCCCACGGATATCCTCCCATGCCGGGACACCATTAACAATTTTTTCAACCTTATTACCCTATGGCATCCCATCCCCGGATGCTGACCCCCCACTAGACTAACTGAACCCCAATGGGCTAGAAATTCCCAGAAGGCTACCCCTAGCAGACACCAACCTAGTGCTGATAAAAGTTGGATGCAATGCTGGTCCTGCGGAAGATACGGCCACAGCTCTAGAGAGTGTCAGTGTTTTCGTTCTAAACGGAACAACAAGACTAAGAGAGAGAGGCCACTTAAGGAGTTCGCAAAAGGACGTCCTTTAATTAGAATTAAAGTACAGAATAAGGTATTTACGGCGTTCATAGACACAGGTAGTGACGCCACCAGAGTTAAGAGTCCTAGTTTAGTGGGCCTGACAGATTGTAGGATTAAGGCGTGTAGGAAAAACCTGACTGCGGTAACAAGTAACAGTCTGGATATTGTAGGCCAAGTAGCGTTAAATTTTAACCTTAGTTCTGAACTTTCCGTACACTCCTGCTTTGTTGGGAATGATGTAGAATTTCCCGGCGACACGCTCGTCGCAGATTTCTTTAACAGATTTTCTTATGTTCTGTCAGTTGGTAAGTCGCTGAGTGCCTGCAGACTGAGACTAGAAAACACCTAATTCCCTGTCAAATTTACTGAATTTCCTCCTCTGTCAGCTGTCATAAGTAAGAAACCTAAGAATGTTGGAATCGTAAACCTGATAAACATCTTTGAGGAGGGTAAAAGCCCTAACCACCCGTCCCTTCCCGGTTGTTTCATCCATGCCCGGCCAAAGCAGGTCTGTCCCCCTAATTCTTTATACGACCTTTAGGTTTAAGAAACCATGGAATACTGGGTGTCAAGTACCCAAGAGTCTTCCTTTTGAGTTCCCTTATGGTTGTCAAGTGACAATCATAGTCGTTAGCATGTCTCGACTTTGGCCTCCCTTGTAGACCACGGGTACAGTCAAATCAAGAAGGAGACCTGTGTCAGTAGTGTGGCATCTTGTTGTAACAGTAGGTCACCTGAGTGATAGCTAGGTTTTGGGCTCCAGTTACTCAAACTAACAGATGTCAGTAACCTAAGACATGTTCCAGGATCCAAACAGGCATCCTCTCATTGTTGATCCAGATGTGTTCTACCAGTTGCAGCCACGTCTACGCCTGCGATCCAAGAACTGAAGTCTATAGCATACCAACTTCCCTCACAGTCCCCTCCGTTGGTCTGACGAGTCCTAACAGGTCAAGTGGAACAGTCCTAGGAGCGACCCTACAGGCGTGAAGCTTGTTGTAAGTTGCAGTGTCTCCTGCGGTGTTGAACAAGTGGAGAACAATCACCACTTGTGTCTGTAGTTATAGAATACATTGTTGTTTTCAGTTAGCTAGCTAGTAGCCCCACTTGGAATTTTTACATTGTTAGACGTACCATATACTAAGAAAAATTTATGTAAACTCTTCAAATTTACATGAATTTTTCTTTTCTTCTTGTCCTCCCAGGAAGCGGAATTATGTAAGGGAGAGACACTCGTGTAGGGAGAAATAGCAGTGCTATTGAGAAAGACCCTTGTATAGGGAGAAATAGCAGTGTATTATGTAAGAGAGAAACCCTTCTGTAAGGAGAAATAGCAGTGGTAAATGTTGAAAAAACAGTCTGGAACTCTGACTACTTTCAGATGCACAGAGCATCATCTCAACAGGAAAATGTAATCTCCTAAAAAGATAACCCAAAGTAAACAAAAGGGATAAAATAGTTAAGAAAAGCAGATTCAGTGCAAGAAAATATAGAGAAACAACAGTGTTAAATGTAGAAAAACAGCCTAGAACATTATAAGACATATAAATGAAGTATTGGGAAATGAGTATGACATGTATCGGGAGGTTATCTTGAGGTTATCTTGAGATGATTTCGGGGCTTTAGTGTCCCCGCGGCCCGGTCCTCGACCAGGCCTCCACCCCCAGGAAGCAACCTGTGACAGCTGACTAACACCCAGGTACCTATTTTACTGCTAGGTAACAGGGGCATAGGGTGAAAGAAACTCTGCCCATTGTTTCTCGCCAGCGCCTGGGATCGAACCCAGGACCACAGGATCAGAAGTCCAGCGTGCTGTCCGCTCGGCCGACCGGCTGGGGAGGGGACATTATTGGAACCAGGCAGGCAGGGGACAAGCGCAAGCCCCTATAAGTCACTTGGGAAAGGGAGGCAGTGATAACCAGACCAGTGTTGTGGATGGTCTCCAACAAACACGATAAGTGCAGTATTATAGATGTTTATAGTGGTGCTTCCCCTTTGCTTTATGAGTTAGGGATAGGAATTTGTGGAAATAAGTATTTTTTAAACCCTGTGTGTAGGGAGAGTGGTGTGTTGTTAATTCAGGTGTATGTGCTCAGCTGTATGTCACATGGGAAAATTATCCACATTTATTTTGTAGATTCATTTGTAAACCCAGGCCCTTTGTAGTGACCTGTGAGGACTGGAATAGAGTAATGACCTCAAGTTCCAGGTTGTAGAGGGAGAAGGACCCTCCCCCCCCACCTTGATTTTTGTCGTTATCAATCCTGGTGGAGGATCCAAGTAAACCCCCCCCCCCCCCTACTCTGTTCTAAGAAGTGTGAGGAAATCTGGTATGTGTTAAAAAAAATCCTTTTGTAAAATTGTTCCCCAAGGTGTATTTCTTGTCCCATGTAGTTAGAACTGGTGACTATTACTATATAGACCCCTGCACGTCCATTATTTATAAGAAAATAGGAGCGGGTGTTGTTGGCAATACTTTAGGGTATAGCGTTCAATCTCGTACCTTACACTATATGCAACTGAAAACTCACACCCCAAAAGTGACTCGAACCCATACTGCCAGGAGCACAATGCAACTGGTGTGTACAGGACACCTTATCCACTCGACCATCACGACCGGACAAAAGCTGATGGTAGCCGAGGCTATTTGCCCATCAGCCCGCCAGCACTCTGATTGTAATCTTGGGCATAGTATTTTATCAAATCGCATCATTCTTAGGGGCACACGTGAGGAACACAAATGCGAACAAGCCTGAATGGTCCCCAGGACTATATGCAACTTAAAACCCACACCCCAGAATTGACTCGAACCCATACTGCAAGGAGCACAATGCAACTGGTGTGTACAGGATACCTTATCCACTCGACCATCACAAACGGATAAAAGCTGATGGTAGCCGAGGCTATTTGCCCATCAGCCTGCCAGCACTCTGATGGTAATCTTGGGCATAGCATTTTATCAAATCACCTCATTCTTTGGAGCACACTTGAGGAACGCAAATGTGAACATTCAAATGATGAATGATAATTTAGTACCTAGTTGTGGGAGTGTTGTTTAGTTCCTAGGATATCAGAGATGGTATTCCATGTGCTTTTCATGTTGCCTTTTGCTTCTTTGAATCTAATCTCATAATATGAAAGTTTAGCTTTTCTTATGATACTGGTAAGCACTGATGAGTCAACCCGTCCTCTTAAAAATAACGTCACTTTTGGCTGGTATGCGCGCTATGGCCAAATTTGGACGTAATTTGAAATGAAATCGACTCACAAAAGTGACGTTCTGTTCCGTTTTCTATTCGAGTCGTCCGGCGTACGCGCAGAGGTTATGAGAGGACACTTTAAATTAACGTTTTTCATAACGTTTTGAAACTTTATGAGAATTTCCTGCCCACCTAACCTATCAGAGGACCCTTAACTTACTGTTGCTGAAAAAAAATCCCAAATTTATTTTCATTTTTTTTTTAATTTTCAAATTACGTCCAAATTCGGCCATACGGGCAAACGGCCAAAAGCGACGTTCTTTTTAAGAGGACAGGTTGGATGAGTACCTTTTAACTACTTACTTTGTAACTAGGCCAATCCTAAATTTCTTTTCATATTCATGTTTTTTGTTGATTGATTTGATTATGCCACTTGTGAGCCACGGATTGTTCATTCTTTTGTCAGTTACTTGTCTGGTAAGGAGGGGACAGTGAGTGTTGTAGAGGCTTAGAGTTTTGAAGAGAAAGAGGTTAGGTAATGAGTTTATATCCTGTGTATTACTGAAGTCAGATTCCCAGTTAATATTGTGAAGTGCATTAGAGAGATTGCCTAAAGCTGATTTACTGTGTAGCCTAAATGAGAGTTTCTTGCTTTCTGGTGATGTTGTGTCCATATTTGCTATGAGGAAGATAGGATAGTGGTCAGTTGTTCTGTCATAGATTACCCCAGATGTAAGGGATGCTGGTATATTAGTCCATAAGTGATCCAAGGTAGTGGCAAATGTTTGAGTGACACGGGTGTCCTTGGTGATTGTGGGGATTAGCATACAGGAGTGAATGCTGTTACGTAAATAGTCAACTTGAGGGTTGTTTTGAAGACCCAGGTCAATATTGAAATCACCACCTAGAATGATGTGATTTTTGTTGAGATTGTTATTTATGATAAGATTCCTTACGCTGTCTGGTAATGAAGCTATGTTGGTATTAGGAAATCTATAGATGGCACCGATAGTCAGGGAGGATTTAAGGGATAACTTGGCAAAGGTATATTCACAATAGTCGTCTCTATCACTAATGACACTATTGCAGATAAAGGTATCTTTGTAATACATTGCTGTGCCACCTCCTTTTTTATTAGGCCTGCAGCTATGAATAACTTTATAACCAGCTAAGTTGTAGAGTCGGGTATAGAAACTTAGCCAAGTTTCTTTTAAAATGATGAATGCTAATTTAGTACCTAGTGCTGTGAGTAATGCATTTATATCATCAAAATGTTTACCAAGTGATCTAACATTTTGGTTGTAAACAGATAAGCAGGTGCTATTTAGGAGTTTGTTTTTTGCAAGATTTGCTGTGTAATACCTGCAGTAATGATGATCAATGTGCTGATTTGTGTGGATATTTCGATCAGGATCAATATCAGTAAGCATATAGATGCAATAATGTCACGATACAATAAGATAAGCAATTACAGGAACAGTTAAATACTAAAACATCTGTAAATAAAAAGTAATCAGTTTTGGTTTTGGAAAGTAAAGTTTTGCTCACCAGCAAAACACAACAATAAATGTAAGTACACAAAATATGTTCCTTAATGGAGCCCTGTTGCTTATTCATCGTTAATCCCCTGGAAAGAGATGTTGTTGTCTAGCATATATACTGAGTTCTTTGGGGCTGACAGTCCCAAAGTGGGCATGTGAAGGCATAGACGACGTTGGTCTCCTTTAAGGCGTTCTGCTTTATGTCTGGAGAGTTTTTCATGAGTAGGTTGGCCGTTTTTTTGTTTCATAGTAAATCGTCAATTATATCTTCTGATTTTTGTCTGTAGGGATAATGTTCCTATTAATAACATCTTTCAGGACCCTTTCCTCCGTTTCATGAGCTGTCGAAAAGACGTTCCTGTAAAATAGTGTAATATGGGGTACAGGTGTTGTGTTAGTTGACTCTTCAGAGCTTGCATGGCGTTTCACCTTTCTTTTTATGATGTCTTCAATGCTCAGGATGAAAGCAAGTCGATAAAGAGCTCTGTAGGGTAAGGCAGGTCCTAGTCAACAACAGTCAACACTTACTATATATATATATATATATATATATATATATATATATATATATATATATATATATATATATATATATATATATATATATATATATATATATATATATATATTGTGACGGTAACGCGTTGGTGTTCGGCTGTTTAAGGCTAGGGGTATGGCCTCGTCACATAGTTATATAAAAAAAAATAGAAAAACTGGAACTTCGTCTGTGGTAAGGTAAGGAGAAGACACACAAAACACAAGTAAACTTTAACAATGAAATTTTAATTACGTTAAATAAATCAAAACATGAATAAAATGGACAAACAAATTCGTATAATAAAATCAATCAATCAAAATAATAAGAATAATTAAATGACACAATGAAAAGTTACGTTAAGATAAAATAACAAGAAGTGCAACACAAAATTAAAGGGAGGTGCTGGAATATTGGCTTTAAGCTACCACCTCTCTCAGTACACGCTAACGTCTAGCCGGGAGGAGTGATAACTGCGAAAGCACAGAATATTCTGAGGTCTGAGGTCGTGGCGACCCCAGACATCAAGTAGTATGGGGGGGGTGGAGTGCAGTTGCAGCCCGGCCGGCGACCAATCAGCGGAGCCGGTAGCGATCAACAGGTAGTTTGGCAGTTTGAGTCTGAACAGGTGTCTCTGGCTGCAACGTTTTGCGCTCTGGCAAACCTTGGAGATGTTGTTGTCGTTGTTGGACATTTCTTCCCTAGTAGTTATATATAGTATGTTGCGACGTATTTGTAGAGGGAAGAGCAGGCTCAATCTCTTGAAGGAGATTATTGTCACAACTCTCCCCCGAAGCCTGCGGTTCTGGAAGAAGTACGTCGTTATGTGGTGGAGTAATGGATGGAGTCGCTTCTACTTCATAAACTCTGGAGAGGGCATCGGCTATGGTGTTGTCAGAACCCTTGATATAGCGGATCTCCAGGTTGAAGTCTTGTAAATACAGAGCCCATCGTAGAAGACGCTGGTTGGAGAATTGGGCTTGATGTAGGAAGCGGAGAGGGTTGTGGTCTGAGAAGATGGTGGTAGACCTGGCGCCTTGTAGGTACGGAGCGAAGTGTTGGAGGTTCAGGACGATGGATGTAGCTCCTTTTCAATAGTGCTGTAGTTCCTCTGGTGTGGTTTCAGTTTGTAGCTGTAGTAGCTGACAGGTAGAACCTCCTCGCCTCGTTGTTGCATCAGGACACCACCAACGCCGGTACCACTGGCGTCGACATGAAGGACGAAAGGCTTGGTGATATCTGGAGAGGCGAGAATGGGGTTAGAACAGAGGAGGAATTTGAGTTGTTCGAAAGCAACGGTTTGCTGCATGGTCCAATTATACCGTTGCTTGGGACTGGTTAATAGAATTAGAGGTGTGGCGACTGTACTGAAATTCCTCACAAACCTACGGTAGTAAGAGGCAAGACCAAGGAAGCGCAGGAGCTGCTTCCTGGTGGTAGGCTGTGGATACTGTTGGATGGCTTGAGTGTGTGAGTCTAACGGAGCTATGCTGCCACTCCCAATAACATGACCCAGATAACGCACTTTACCTTTCGCGAAAGTGGACTTGCCCAGGTTGATGGTAAGGCCGGCTGTCAGGAGCTTGGAGAACAGACGTCGCAGCTGGAGCAGATGTTCACTCCAGGAGTTGGAGGCTACGACGATATCGTCCAGGTAGGCGTATGTGTTATCCAAGCCCTGGATGACACGGTTGACAGCTCTTTGAAAGGTGGCCGGGGCATTACATAGTCCGAAAGGAAGGCGTTCATATCTGAAAAGTCCAAAAGGAGTGATGAAGGCAGATATCTCTTTAGCGCGCTCCGTTAGACACACTTGATAGTACCCCTTAAGCAAGTCCACTTGGGACAAGTACTGGGCACTACCAATGGCATCAAGGATGTCATCTATCCTTGGCAAGGGGTAAGCATCCTTGACAGTGACAGAGTTCAGTTTACGATAGTCAGTGCATAACCGCACCTTACCTTGGGGTTTGGGCACCAAGATACAAGGTGAGGCCCAGGGGGACTCACAAGGTGTAGCCAGTCCATGATCCAAGAGGTATTGCACCTCAGCACGCATGACTTCCTTCTTGCTCGGGCTGATTCGGTAGAAGGGTTGACGAATCGGCCGGGTGTCGGGGAGCAGTTGGATGTCGTGCTGGGTAACATTACACTCTTGGGGATCATCTTGGAACAACTCTTGATGTTCTCTGAAGATCTTGACGAGAGGTGCACTATGATTATCCTGAAAGTATTTGGGAAGATCATTAAGGATTTCAGAATTAGAAAGCGCTGACTCCTTGTCAGTGCTTTCGGGAGGAGAAGCTGGGAAGGTCTCACTGTGGATGTAGGGTTCTGTGAAGGTAGAATAGTTAGTCAGGACAGTGGGAGGAGTACCATTATATTGCTTCAGGAGGTTGACGTGGCACAGCTGGGTCTTCCGCCGCCTATCTGGAGTCTCTATTACGTAGTTGTTATTATTCCTGCACTCTTTGACGCAGTAGGGTCCTGAAAACCTGTTTTGTAAAGGTGAACCTGGGATAGGGAAGTAGGCAAGGACGAAGTCTCCCGGCTTGAATTTTCGTACTTTGCTGGTCTGGTCGTAATGAGTCTTCATTCTCACCTGGGCTTTCAATAGATTATTATGGGCAAAACGGTGGACTCTCTCTAGAATGTGTTGAAGGTTTTGAAGAAACTGGGGCACATTCTGATGCTCACTGAAGGTGGCATCTCTGAGAGAGTCTTTGAAAGCCTTAAGGGGAGTACGGCACTTACGGCCGTAGAGCATCTCATAAGGAGATACTCCTAGGGACTCATTGGGGAGACTTCTGAAAATACACATTATTAGGTCAATCTGCTTATCCCAATCCTTCGAGGTTTCACTACAAAACTTTTTCAAGAGTGCTTTGATGGTCTGATGACTACGTTCAAGAGAACCCTGTGAAGCAGGATGATAGGGGCTGGACAATACCTGTTTGATGTTGAACTCCTCCAGTGTCCTTTTGAAGAGATCACTGGTGAAGTTGGTACCACAGTCACTTTGAATCTCCCTGGGAAATCCGTATTGAGTGAAGATCTTCAATAGATGTTTGATAACCGTAGCAGCCGTGATGTTCTTCACTGGAACTGCTATGGGAAATCTGGTGGTAGGACACAGGATGGTTAGGATGTAGGCGTTACCTGAACTGGTCCGAGGTAAAGGACCAACACAGTCTATTATGAGTCTGTGGAAAGGTTCCGCAGGCACCTGTATGGGAATCAGTGGCGCTCTGGGAATGGAGATGTTCGGTTTGCCTGCCATCTGACATGTATGACACTGTTTTACGTACTGTTTGACGTTATTTACCATACCTGGCCAGTAGTAGTCTTGACGAATCCCATGGTAAGTCTTGTTGAAGCCGTAGTGGGAGAACGCTCCATGGGCCAGGTGTAGAATAGTGGGCCGCAGGCTGGTGGGAATCACAAGTTGTTCGATGTTGGCCCAATCGTCCTCCTCCTTCAGTTTACTGGGTCTATATCTGCGGTAGAGCAAGTCGTTCTCTAGGAAGAACCCAGGAATACTGTCGGGTTGAGTCTCAGCCTGGAAAAACAATGGTGTTAAAGTAAGATCTTCCCTCTGCAACTTACGGAACTCCAACTTGGTCAGATGCGGGGGGAGTTTCTGAGGGTCTTGAGGGACAGCGGTAGCAGTAGAGTCAGCTGGCTGTGGACGTGCGGCTTGTGCACGGGTGGTCACGAGAACCGGAGGAGAAACTTCATCACTCTCTTGAACCTCTGCTGGAACATACTCTAGAATAGGGTTTAGTGGCACAGAGTTACACACCTGGGGTTTGTCCATGACGATCAGGTTGGTCGGTTGCAGGTCTTCTGCCAAGTCGTTGCCTAGGAGAAGTTGCACTCCAGGCATGGGAAAAGGCTTTTCCCTGACGGCGACTTGGACTTCCCCGTTCACGTAGGGACAATCCAGGTGGACTCTGGCGAGAGGGTATGGAGTGGTAGCAGTGAGGTCAGTGATGAAGACAGTTTCTCCGGTGTAGACGATGTTGGGCACAGCCGACTTCAAGATGATCGATTGTAATGCCGCTGTGTCCCTCAAGATCTTCAATTTGCAACGTCCCTCCGGATTTGAACCGTTGGCAGAGACAGTTCCAGTATACAGGTGGTTACTGAAAAGAGAAAGATCATTAACATTAACACCAACATTCATCACAGGCTTACCGGACTTAGGAGGAGTTGGTTTGGGTCTTTGTTGGTCAGTGGTTCCCTTGTATTGAGACTTACCACACTTGTCTATGGTATGTCCATAGAGTCTACAATACTTGCAGTACAGTTGTGAACCAGCTTGATCGGGGCTCACCTTCTCGTAACTGTACCACGACTTCTTACTGGAGGATGGTTCGGGGGTCAGCCGGTGGATGAGGCTGTAAGTGTCAGCCGACTTAGCACACTTCAGGTAGTCGGTTTCTTCTTTATCTGCTAAGTAGAGGCGGACAGGAGGCGGCACACGTCTCAAGAATTCTTCAACAAGCATCAGGTTGACGAGTTCTGTAAAAGTAGAGACATGTGCTGCTTCCAGCCATTTCATGAAATACCTCCGTTTCGTGTTAGCAAACTCAAGGAAGGTAGTGGTACTTGCCTTCAGGTGGTCACGGAATTTCCTTCTATAACTTTCTGTGGAAAGTAGGTAGGCGTCCAACACTGCTTGTTTCAGAGTGTGGTAGTCATTCTCAGACGCCAAAGTACAGAGTGTGACTGCAGCTCTACCTGTAAGATGGACTCTGAGAAGTGTGGCCCATTGGTCGACAGGCCAACTGAGTTGATTAGCAAGAGTTTCAAAGGTGGTGAAAAACACATCAACTTCTGCTTCTACAAAGGATGGCATTAACTTACTTGCATGTGATATATTAAAACTGACGGGAAGATTGGCAGTAGCTTGCTGGCGTTGAGTGAAGTGTGAAGTTTCCAAGGCGATTTCGCGTTGACGACACTCTAGAGCCAGAGTCGCTTGTTGCTTGTCATGTTCGCGTTGTATTTCCAACTCGCGTTGTTTTGTTTCAAGCTGTAATCTCTCACGTTCATGGAGCAAGGCGACCTCACGTTCGTGGAGGGCGAGTCCACGTTCGTGTTCTTCTCTCCTCAAGGCGGCCTCGCGTTCTCTGAGGGTGATTTCTCGTTCTTGTTCTTCTCTCCTCAAGGCAGCTTCGCGTTCTTGTTCGTCTCTCTTCAAGGCAGCTTCGCGTTCTTGTTCTTCCCTTCTTATGGCAGCTGCTTCCCTTTGCTGCTCACGCTCAATCTTGGCCAGCTCTAGTTTAAGTTTCATCGTTGCCAAGTCAGTTTTATCTGCAATATAGTAAGTTTCATGAGTTTCAGAGTCGATCTTACCTTGCTCTAAATAGTAATCCAGCAACAGGTTGTGTAGGTCATTTTTGTTGGCTTGATAGGGAACTTCTAGTTGATACTCATGTGCAAGAGTTTGTAATTCAGTCCTCTTGGCACGACTTAAAGTCCCTATTTCACCTGCTGGATTTGCACGGAAAGCTTGGAGACGAAACATGGTGAAATTAGCAAATAAAGGTACACGAATATTCAATAGTGAATGTCAGAAACAGGACAACGTGGCAACTGGTACCTATCCTGTGTGATCTTTAACAATTAAAGTTAAGTAAAAGATGTTAAATGATTAAATTAAATCAAGGGCGCAGGAAATCTTGTACCCGGTACTCATGTAAGAGGATAAGGGCAAGAAAATCCTACTAACAGAGTTTCGAAAACAAATGAAACAGTAAATTGTCTCAAAAGTAAAATTGGTAGTCCAAGGATGTAGGCATACCTTGCCAAGTCTCTATAGGACATAAAGCAAGTTTTTCCTACTGAATTTAATATGATACTTACAGAATTAGCGAACTTTTGTGCTCTGAAAAGTAAGCTAATTCCCTACCGTTGTATGTATCATCATCTCTGACTGACGTGTAGGGGTGCGAGGTGTCAACTGGTGACGAGAACTGCTGCTGAGGTCCCAATTCAGCAACTAAAGTTCGAGCTAGAGGAACTATGGCCCTCTTTGTCCTCCTACAGTCAGATTGCAGAAGATTGGGTACTCTTGACCCGGGGCAGACCACAGTACCAGGGTACCAATATGATGATCTGTCAAAATGAGAAATATTCAAGGGACAAAGATGGTAAACACGAGTAATAACACGGAGGGAGAGATGACCAATTAAGAGTATGACTGCGGCCTACAGTCACCACGTAATCCAAAGTTGTCTCACCTTCACCATATGTTACTATCGTAATGCACAATACACCGCACCTTATAAAAAATGAAATCGAATATGAAAAATAGTAAAGCTACGTTAACAAAGTTAAATACGCTTACCATAAATTACCACTTGGCACCAGTACCTGAGTGAAGCTCCTAGGACAGGCCCCCATATAACTTGTGACGGTAACGCGTTGGTGTTCGGCTGTTTAAGGCTAGGGGTATGGCCTCGTCACATAGTTATATAAAAAAAATAGAAAAACTGGAACTTCGTCTGTGGTAAGGTAAGGAGAAGACACACAAAACACAAGTAAACTTTAACAATGAAATTTTAATTACGTTAAATAAATCAAAACATGAATAAAATGGACAAACAAATTCGGATAATAAAATCAATCAATCAAAATAATAAGAATAATTAAATGACACAATGAAAAGTTACGTTAAGATAAAATAACAAGAAGTGCAACACAAAATTAAAGGGAGGTGCTGGAATATTGGCTTTAAGCTACCACCTCTCTCAGTACACGCTAACGTCTAGCCGGGAGGAGTGATAACTGCGAAAGCACAGAATATTCTGAGGTCTGAGGTCGTGGCGACCCCAGACATCAAGTAGTATGGGGGGGGGGTGGAGTGCAGTTGCAGCCCGGCCGGCGACCAATCAGCGGAGCCGGTAGCGATCAACAGGTAGTTTGGCAGTTTGAGTCTGAACAGGTGTCTCTGGCTGCAACGTTTTGCGCTCTGGCAAACCTTGGAGATGTTGTTGTCGTTGTTGGACATTTCTTCCCTAGTAGTTATATATAGTATGTTGCGACGTATTTGTAGAGGGAAGAGCAGGCTCAATCTCTTGAAGGAGATTATTGTCACAATATATATATATATATACATATATATATATATATATATTATTAAATATGACCGAAAAAGTAAGATTAATAATTCTAACACGAATTTTCTCAATCTTTCGTACATTACGCTTCACTGTTGGAGGTAAATAAAAAATCACTTCTCCAAAATTCATTTTTATTTCTAGTCTGACGCGACACGGGCGCGTTTCGTAAAGCTTATTACATTTTCAAAGACTTCACAAATACACAACTGATTAGAACTTACGTATCTCTGCTATTATATCTACATTTGAGTGAGGTGGGAGGGATGATGTGGCATATAGTGACGTGGCATTAACACAAGACAGAACATGAGGGGATATTAATAGGGTATTAAAAGTATCAACACAAGACAGAACAGAAACAATGGGTATTGAATAGAAGTGTTTGTAGAAAGCCTATTGGTCCATATTTCTTGATGCTTCTATATTGGAGCGGAGTCTTGAGGTGGGTAGAATATAGTTGTGCAATAATTGGCTGTTGATTGCTGGTGTTGACTTCTTGATGTGTAGTGCCTCGCAAACGTCAAGCCGCCTGTTATCGCTGTATCTATCGATGATTTCTGTGTTGTTTACTAGGATTTCTCTGGTGATGGTTTGGTTATGGGAAGAGATTATATGTTCCTTAATGGAGCCCTGTTGCTTATGCATCGTTAAACGCCTAGAAAGAGATGTTGTTGTCTTGCCTATATACTGGGTTTTTGGAGCTTACAGTCCCCAAGTGGGCATTTGAAGGCATAGACGACGTTAGTTTCTTTTAAAGCGTTCTGTTTTGTGTCTGGAGAGTTTCTCATGAGTAGGCTGGCCGTTTTTCTGGTTTTATAGTAAATCGTCAGTTGTATCCTCTGATTTTTGTCTGTAGGGATAACGTTTCTATTAACAATATCTTTCAGGACCCTTTCCTCCGTTTTATGAGCTGTGGAAAAGAAGTTCCTGTAAAATAGTCTAATAGGGGGTATAGGTGTTGTGTTAGTTGTCTCTTCAGAGGTTGCATGGCTTTTCACTTTCCTTCTTATGATGTCTTCGATGAAACCATTGGAGAAGCCGTTATTGACTAGAACCTGCCTTACCCTACAGAGTTCTTCGTCGACTTGCTTCCATTCTGAGCTGTGGCTGAGAGCACGGTCGACGTATGCGTTAACAACACTCCTCTTGTACCTGTCAGGGCAGTCGCTGTTGGCATTTAGGCACATTCCTATGTTTGTTTCCTTAGTGTAGACTGCAGTGTGGAAACCTCCGCTCTTTTCCATGACTGTTACATCTAGAAAAGGCAGCTTCCCATCCTTTTCCGTCTCGTAAGTGAAACGCAGCACGGAACTCTGCTCAAATGCCTCCTTCAGCTCCTGCAGATGTCTGACATCAGGTACCTGTGTAAAAATGTCGTCAACATACCTGCAGTATATGGCCGGTTTCAAGTTCATGTCGACTAAGACTTTTTGCTAGATGGTACCCATGTAGAAGTTTGCAAACAGGACACCTAGGGGAGAACCCATGGCGACCCCATCTACTTGCTTATACATGTGCCCATCCGGGCTCAAGAAGGGTGCCTCTTTAGTACAAGCTTGGAGTAGTTTCCTCAGAATACTTTCTGGCATGTCAAGAGGAGTACAGGCTGGATCACGATACACTCTGTCGGCTATCATTCCGATTGTCTCGTCCACAGGTACGTTGGTAAACAACGATTCTACGTCCAACGAGGCTCTTATCCCTGTGGCCCGTGTGCCCCGCAGTAAGTCCACAAATTCCTTTGGAGACTTCAGGCTGAAGGCGCAAGGGACATAAGGAGTCAGCAGGCCGTTGAGTCGCTTCGCCAGTCTGTACGTGGGTGTGGGTATCTGGCTAATGATTGGCCGAAGTGGGTTTCCAGGCTTGTGCGTCTTGACATTTCCATACGCATATCCAGGTTTATATTCCCCAATGATCTTTGGCAGGTGGAGTCCGGATTTCTTGGCGTTCACAGTTTCGATCAGTTTGTTGACCTTTGCTTTTAATTCGGCTGTAGTGTCCTTCGTTACCCTTTGGAACTTAGTTTGGTCAGAGAGTATGATGTTCATTTTCGCCAGATATTCGTCTTTTTTAAGAATGACATATATTGGCGACTTGTCACCTCTCCTGACAACTATCTCCTTGTTCTCACGAAGGCTTTTAGCTGCCGCTTTAAGCTCGGGGGACAGTATGGTGCTTCTGTAGTTGCCTCGATTCTTTCCTCCTTCTGCAATAAGTTCTGCTTGTAAGGTATCTTTGGTAGTGACCTTCTTTTGTGTCTCGAGGTCGAATATGTCGTCCAACAGAATTTCCAACTCTACTTTCCGGGCCATTTCACTCGGTCTGGACATAACATGACAGTTTATGCCCAGGTTTAGGAGAGTGACTTGGTCCTCAGTGAGGTTAATTCCTGCAAGGTTCAGGAAGCCATCTCTTGGTCGTGGAATTGCCATAGGTCCTCCATATAATGTTGTTAGTTTCTTGATAATCCTTGTTTCAGTGCTGAGGTGATGTTGGTTTGTGAGGATGTCGAGGTGTTGTTCAATGCGGGTACGGATACTATGGTCGATGTTGCTATTTCTCCACTCGTTTGTAGCATGAAGTAGTTGCGTTTTGTTGTCTTTGATTTCATTCTCTGCCTTGTATATCTGATCACGAATCAGATCCTGGCGATATTTTATCGTGAAGGCTTGATTCCTTGCTGCTGGGTCGTGCACTTTAATATTAGTATATTTTGGTAGCAGTCTTTCCTGTAGACATATATTATTAAATATGACCGAAAAAGTAAGATTAATAATTCTAACACGAATTTTCTCAATCTTTCGTACATTACGCTTCACTGTTGGAGGTAAATAAAAAATCACTTCTCCAAAATTCATTTTTATTTCTAGTCTGACGCGACACGGGCGCGTGTTTAAAAGAAACTAACGTCGTCTATGCCTTCAAATGCCCACTTGGGGACTGTAAGCTCCAAAAAACCCAGTATATAGGCAAGACAACAACATCTCTTTCTAGGCGTTTAACGATGCATAAGCAACAGGGCTCCATTAAGGAACATATAATCTCTTCCCATAACCAAACCATCGCCAGAGAAATCCTAGTAAACAACACAGAAATCATCGATAGATACAGCGATAACAGGCGGCTTGACGTTTGCGAGGCACTACACATCAAGAAGTCAACACCAGCAATCAACAGCCAATTATTGCACAACTATATTCTACCCACCTCAAGACTCCGCTCCAATATAGAAGCATCAAGAAATATGGACCAATAGGCTTTCTACAAACACTTCTATTCAATACCCATTGTTTCTGTTCTGTCTTGTGTTGATACTTTTAATACCCTATTAATATCCCCTCATGTTCTGTCTTGTGTTAATGCCACGTCACTATATGCCACATCATCCCTCCCACCTCACTCAAATGTAGATATAATAGCAGAGATACGTAAGTTCTAATCAGTTGTGTATTTGTGAAGTCTTTGAAAATGTGATAAGTTTTACGAAACGCGCCCGTGTCGCGTCAGACTAGAAATAAAAATGAATTTTGGAGAAGTGATTTTTTATTTACCTCCAACAGTGAAGCGTAATGTACGAAAGATTGAGAAAATTCGTGTTAGAATTATTAATCTTACTTTTTCGGTCATATTTAATAATATATGTCTACAGGAAAGACTGCTACCAAAATATACTAATATAAAAGTGCACGACCCAGCAGCAAGGAATCAAGCCTTCACGATAAAATATCGCCAGGATCTGATTCGTGATCAGATATACAAGGCAGAGAATGAAATCAAAGACAACAAAACGCAACTACTTCATGCTACAAACGAGTGGAGAAATAGCAACATCGACCATAGTATCCGTACCCGCATTGAACAACACCTCGACATCCTCACAAACCAACATCACCTCAGCACTGAAACAAGGATTATCAAGAAACTAACAACATTATATGGAGGACCTATGGCAATTCCACGACCAAGAGATGGCTTCCTGAACCTTGCAGGAATTAACCTCACTGAGGACCAAGTCACTCTCCTAAACCTGGGCATAAACTGTCATGTTATGTCCAGACCGAGTGAAATGGCCCGGAAAGTAGAGTTGGAAATTCTGTTGGACGACATATTCGACCTCGAGACACAAAAGAAGGTCACTACCAAAGATACCTTACAAGCAGAACTTATTGCAGAAGGAGGAAAGAATCGAGGCAACTACAGAAGCACCATACTGTCCCCCGAGCTTAAAGCGGCAGCTAAAAGCCTTCGTGAGAACAAGGAGATAGTTGTCAGGAGAGGTGACAAGTCGCCAATATATGTCATTCTTAAAAAAGACGAATATCTGGCGAAAATGAACATCATACTCTCTGACCAAACTAAGTTCCAAAGGGTAACGAAGGACACTACAGCCGAATTAAAAGCAAAGGTCAACAAACTGATCGAAACTGTGAACGCCAAGAAATCCGGACTCCACCTGCCAAAGATCATTGGGGAATATAAACCTGGATATGCGTATGGAAATGTCAAGACGCACAAGCCTGGAAACCCACTTCGGCCAATCATTAGCCAGATACCCACACCCACGTACAGACTGGCGAAGCGACTCAACGGCCTGCTGACTCCTTATGTCCCTTGCGCCTTCAGCCTGAAGTCTCCAAAGGAATTTGTGGACTTACTGCGGGGCACACGGGCCACAGGGATAAGAGCCTCGTTGGACGTAGAATCGTTGTTTACCAACGTACCTGTGGACGAGACAATCGGAATGATAGCCGACAGAGTGTATCGTGATCCAGCCTGTACTCCTCTTGACATGCCAGAAAGTATTCTGAGGAAACTACTCCAAGCTTGTACTAAAGAGGCACCCTTCTTGAGCCCGGATGGGCACATGTATAAGCAAGTAGATGGGGTCGCCATGGGTTCTCCCCTAGGTGTCCTGTTTGCAAACTTCTACATGGGTACCATCGAGCAAAAAGTCTTAGTCGACATGAACTTGAAACCGGCCATATACTGCAGGTATGTTGACGACATTTTTACACAGGTACCTGATGTCAGACATCTGCAGGAGCTGAAGGAAGCATTTGAGCAGAGTTCCGTGCTGCGTTTCACTTACGAGACGGAAAAGGATGGGAAGCTGCCTTTTCTAGATGTAACAGTCATGGAAAAGAGCGGAGGTTTCCACACTGCAGTCTACACTAAGGAAACAAACATAGGAATGTGCCTAAATGCCAACAGCGACTGCCCTGACAGGTACAAGAGGAGTGTTGTTAACGCATACGTCGACCGTGCTCTCAGCCACAGCTCAGAATGGAAGCAAGTCGACGAAGAACTCTGTAGGGTAAGGCAGGTTCTAGTCAATAACGGCTTCTCCAATGGTTTCATCGAAGACATCATAAGAAGGAAAGTGAAAAGCCATGCAACCTCTGAAGAGACAACTAACACAACACCTATACCCCCTATTAGACTATTTTACAGGAACTTCTTTTCCACAGCTCATAAAACGGAGGAAAGGGTCCTGAAAGATATTGTTAATAGAAACGTTATCCCTACAGACAAAAATCAGAGGATACAACTGACGATTTACTATAAAACCAGAAAAACGGCCAGCCTACTCATGAGAAACTCTCCAGACACAAAACAGAACGCTTTAAAAGAAACTAACGTCGTCTATGCCTTCAAATGCCCACTTGGGGACTGTAAGCTCCAAAAAACCCAGTATATAGGCAAGACAACAACATCTCTTTCTAGGCGTTTAACGATGCATAAGCAACAGGGCTCCATTAAGGAACATATAATCTCTTACCATAACCAAACCATCGCCAGAGAAATCCTAGTAAACAACACAGAAATCATCGATAGATACAGCGATAGCAGGCGGCTTGACGTTTGCGAGGCACTACACATCAAGAAGTCAACACCAGCAATCAACAGCCAATTATTGCACAACTATATTCTACCCACCTCAAGACTCCGCTCCAATATAGAAGCATCAAGAAATATGGACCAATAGGCTTTCTACAAACACTTCTATTCAATACCCATTGTTTCTGTTCTGTCTTGTGTTGATACTTTTAATACCCTATTAATATCCCCTCATGTTCTGTCTTGTGTTAATGCCACGTCACTATATGCCACATCATCCCTCCCACCTCATTCAAATGTAGATATAATAGCAGAGATACGTAAGTTCTAATCAGTTGTGTATTTGTGAAGTCTTTGAAAATGTAATAAGTTTTACGAAACGCGCCCGTGTCGCGTCAGACTAGAAATAAAAATGAATTTTGGAGAAGTGATTTTTTATTTACCTCCAACAGTGAAGCGTAATGTACGAAAGATTGAGAAAATTCGTGTTAGAATTATTAATCTTACTTTTTCGGTCATATTTAATAATATATGTCTACAGGAAAGACTGCTACCAAAATATACTAATATATATATATATATATATATATATATATATATATATATATATATATATATATATATATATATATATATATATATATATATATATATATATATATATATATATATATATATATATATATATATATATATATATATATATATATATATATATATATATATATATTACATTTTCAAAGACTTTAGTTTACAAATACACAACTGAATAGAACTGATTGATAAAGATTAAGCCACCCAAGAGGTGGCACGGGCATGAATAGCCCGAAAGTGGTACAATTTTTTTTTTCCCCAGTGTTCTGAGGTTGCATTTACCCATCAAGCTGTTATCGTGGGGGAGGATACTGCTTCACAGTCTTTATGAGGGTGTCCAGCTGCTGGACACCTTTGTTGACCAGGAGAGTGGCTGTGTTGATGGCTTCAGGGTGGCCACTGCTCAAGAAGGGTGCCTCTTTAGTACAAGCTTGGAGTAGTTTCCTCAGAATATTTTCTGGTATGTCAAGAGGAGTACAGGCTGGATCACGATACACTCTGTCGGCTATCATCCCGATTGTCTCGTCCACAGGTACGTTGGTAAACAGCGATTCTACGTCCAACGAGGCTCTTATCCCTGTGGCCCGTGTGCCCCGCAGTAAGTCAACAAATTCCTTTGGAGACTTCAGGCTGAAAGCGCAAGGAACATAAGGAGTCAGCAGGCCGTTACGTCGCTTCGCCACCAAGCTTGTACTAAAGAGGCACCCTTCTTGAGCCCGGATGGGCACATGTATAAGCAAGTAGATGGGGTCGCCATGGGTTCTCCCCTAGGTGACCTGTTTGCAAACTTCTACATGGGTACCATCGAGCAAAAAGTCTTAGTCGACATGAATTTGAAACCGGCCATATACTACAGGTATGTTGACGACATTTTTACACAGGTACCTGATGTCAGACATCTGCAGGAGCAGAAGGAGGCATTTGAGCAGAGTTCCGTGTTGCGTTTCACTTACGAGATGGAAAAGGATGGGAAGCTGCCCTTTCTAGATGTAACAGTCATGGAAAAGAGCGGAGGTTTCCACACAGCAGTCTACACTAAGGAAACGAACATAGGAATGTGCCTAAATGCCAACAGCGACTGCCCAGACAGGTACAAGAGGAGTGTTGTTAACGCATATGTCGACCGTGCTCTCAGCCACAGCTCAGAATGGAAGCAAGTCGACGAAGAACTCTGTAGGGTAAGGCAGGTCCTAGTCAATAACGACTTCTCCAATGGTTTCGTCGAAGACATCATAAGAAGGAAAGTGAAAAGCCATGCAACCTCTGAAGAGACAACTAACACAACACTTATACCCCCTATTAGACTATTTTACAGGAACTTCTTTTCCACAGCTCATAAAACGGAGGAAAGGGTCCTGAAAGATATTGTTAATAGAAACGTTATCCAGACGTTTTATTTAATAGACATATTAACGTTATACAGACAAAAATCAGAGGATACAACTGACGATTTACTATAAAACCAGAAAAACGGCCAGCCTACTCATGAGAAACTCTCCAGACACAAAACAGAACGCTTTAAAAGAGACTAACGTCGTCTATGCCTTCAAATGCCCACTTGGGGACTGTAAGCTCCAAAAAACCCAGTATATAGGCAAGACAACAACATCTCTTTCTAGGCGTTTAACGATGCATAAGCAACAGGGCTCCATTAAGGAACATATAATCTCTTCCCACAACCAAACCATCGCCAGAGAAATCCTAGTAAACAACACAGAAATCATCGATAGATACAGCGATAGCAGGCGGCTTGACGTTTGCGAGGCACTACACATCAAGAAGTCAACACCAGCAATCAACAGCCAATTATTGCACAACTATATTCTACCCACCTCAAGACTCCGCTCCAATATAGAAGCATCAAGAAATATGGACCAATAGGCTTTCTACAAACACTTCTATTCAATATCCATTGCTTCGTGTTCTGTCTTGTGTTGATGAAATTAATACCCTATTAATACTCTTGTTCTGTCTTGTGTTGATGAAATTAATACCCTATTAATACCACATTTTGTTCTGTCTTGTGTTAATGCCACATCACCCCTTCCACCTCACTCAAATATAGATATAAAATCGGAGATACGTAAGTTCTATTCAGTTGTGTATTTGTGAACTAAAGTCTTTGAAAATGTAATAAGTTTTACGAAACGCGCCCGTGTCGCGTCAGACTAGAAATAAAAATGAATTTTGGAGAATTGATTTTTGATTTACCTCCAACAGTGAAGCGTAATGTACGAAAGATTGAGAAAATTCGTGTTAGAATTATTAATCTTACTTTTTCGGTCATATTTAATAATATATGTCTACAGGAAAGACTGCTACCAAAATATACTAATATATATATATATATATATATGTCTTTGAAAATGTAATAAGTTTTTCGAAAAAGTCTTTGAAAATGTAATAAGTTTTACGAAACGCGCTCAAGTGTCGCGTCAGACTAGAAATAAAAATCGGGCCTTGCATAGTAGGCCGAGAAGTGCATTCTGGCTACTTCGTACGACACATATATATATATATGTATATATATATATATATATATATATATATATATATATATATATATGAATATATATATATGTATATATATATATATATATATATATATATATATATATATGAATATATATATATGTATATATATATATATATATATATATATATATATATATATATATATATATATATATATATATATATATATATATATATATATATATATATATATATATGTGTACATATATATATATATATATATATATATATATATATATATATATATTATATATATATATATATGTATATATATATATATATATATATATATATATATATATATATATTTATATATATTTATATATATTTATATATATATATTATATATATATATGTCGTACCTAGTAGCCAGAACTCACTTCTGAGCCTACTATGCAAGGCCCGATTTGCCTAATAAGCCAAGTTTTCATAAATTAATTGCTTTTCGACTACCTAACCTACCTAACCTAACCTAACCTAACTTTTTCGGCTACCTAACCTAACCTAACCTATAAAGATAGGTTAGGTTAGGTTAGGTAGGGTTGGTTAGGTTCGGTCATATATCTACGTTAATTTTAACTCCAATAAAAAAAAATTCACCTCTTACATAATGAAATGGGTTGCTTTATCATTTCATAAGAAAAAAATTAGAGAAAATATATTATATCATGAAAACTTGGCTTATTAGGCAAATCGGGCCTTGCATTGTAGGCTGAAAAGTGAGTTCTGGCTACTAGGTACGACATATATATATATATATATATATATATATATATATATATATATATGTATGTATATATATATATATATATATATATATATATATATATATATATATATATATATATATATATATATATATATATATATGTGTGTCGTACCTAGTAGCCAGAACGCACTTCTCAGCCTAGTATGCAAGGCCTGATTTGCCTAATAAGCCAAGTTTTCATGAATTAATGTTTTTCGAATACCTAACCTACCTAACCAAACCTAACCTAACTTTTTCGGCTACCTAACCGAACCTAACCTATAAAGATAGGTTAGGTTAGGTTAGGTAGGGTTGGTTAGGTTCGGTCATATATCTACGTTAATTTTAACTACAATAAAAAAATTGACCTCATACATAATTAAATGGGTAGCTTTATCATTTCAAAAGAAAAAAATTAGAGAAAATATATTAATTCAGGAAAACTTGGCTTATTAGGCAAATCGGGCCTTGCATAGTAGGCTGAGAAGTGCGTTCTGGCTACTAGGTACGACATATATATATATATATATATATATATATATATATATATATATATATATATATATATATATATATATATATATATATATATATATATATATATATGTGTGTGTGTGTGTGTGTGTGTGTGTGTGTACTCACCTAGTTGTACTCACCTAGTTGTGTTTGCGGGGGTTGAGCTCTGGCTCTTTGGTCCCGCCTCTCAACCGTCAATCAACAGGTGTACAGATTCCTGAGCCTATCGGGCTCTGTCATATCTACACTTGAAACTGTGTATGGAGTGAGCCTCCACCACATCACCCCCTAATGCATTCCATTTGTCAACCACTCTGACACTAAAAAAGTTCTTTCTAATATCTCTGTGGCTCATTTGGGCACTCAGTTTCCACCTGTGTCCCCTTGTGCGTGTTCCCCTTGTGTTAAATAGACTGTCTTTATCTACCCTATCAATCCCCTTCAGAATCTTGAATGTGGTGATCATGTCCCCCCTAACTCTTCTGTCTTCCAGCGAAGTGAGGTTTAATTTCCGTAGTCTCTCCTCGTAGCTCATACCTCTCAGCTCGGGTACTAGTCTGGTGGCAAACCTTTGAACCTTTTCCAGTTTAGTCTTATCCTTGACTAGATATGGACTCCATGCTGGGGCTGCATACTCCAGGATTGGCCTGACATATGTGGTATACAAAGTTCTGAATGATTCTTTACACAAGTTTCTGAATGCCGTTCGTATGTTAGCCAGCCTGGCATATGCCGCTGATGTTATCTGCTTGATATGTGCTGCAGGAGACAGGTCTGGCGTGATATCAACCCCCAAGTCTTTTTCCTTCTCTGACTCCTGAAGAATTTCCTCTCCCAGATGATACCTTGTATCTGGCCTCCTGCTCCCTACACCTATCTTCATTACATTACATTTGGTTGGGTTAAACTCTAACAACCATTTGTTCGACCATTCCTTCAGCTTGTCTAGGTCTTCTTGAAGCCTCAAACAGTCCTCTTCTGTTTTAATCCTTCTCATAATTTTAGCATCGTCCGCAAACATTGAGAGAAATGAATCGATACCCTCCGGGAGATCATTTACATATATCAGAAACAAGATAGGACCGAGTACAGAGCCCTGTGGGACTCCACTGGTGACTTCACGCCAATCGGAGGTCTCACCCCTCACCGTAACTCTCTGCTTCCTATTGCTTAGATATTGTGTGTGTGTGTGTGTGTGTGTGTGTGTGTGTGTGTGTGTGTGTGTGTGTGTGTGTGTGTGTGTGTGTGTGTGTGTGTGGTTATGTGGCTGACGTATTAACGTAATTTTGGGCGATTTTTATGGTGAGTGACGAGGCTTTCGGGAGTGATAGCTGACCGCTCTGTCGAGTAACGTAAATTCTTGGGGGTAATTATCGATCCGTGGGATCGCTAATCACTCGCCCAAGTTGATTCAGGAGTTGTTCGATCTCCATAGTGTTCCCATTAACGTTATGATAGCTGAAGGCTACAGGTGTCAGCAGTGATATATATATTTAATCGTAGTGTCACGAAGCCAGTGTGTTATTTACTGTGGTCATTGCAACAGGACAGTAAAGCATTGTGCCGTGTTCTAATATATAGAAATTAGAGCACTTGCCGTGTGTGTTATTGCAAGGGATTGCATGGTTGAGTCGTGATTGTTGCAAGTGTTGATTAATCTCTGTGCGTGTTATTGTAGCCAGTAAATCAAGGTATGGGCTGTGTTATTGAGGGTAGTGCCCTGAGTGTTATTTACTGATGTTCTGCAGCATTTTAGTTGCAACTGGATTGTAACGTAAATCACTGTGATTTGTTTGTGACTTATCATTGTCGTGGGTGAAACTGCCATTGAGTCGAGTACTTGGGTTATATTTCCTGTGTATCTGGTGGACATCGAAGTCCAGTATTCAGTGAGGTGATTGCAAGGTAATTAATATAACGTAACCTAGGGAACACCTATTGCTTAAGAAAAATTGTTCTATAAAAACTGGAGTAATGTAAGATACGTTTGGGTTAATTATTTCCTAGGAACCGCTGTGTTAGTCTCTCAGAGAGCCGGAAAGCCGGACATGAATTGTAGAATTCGGGAGGGCTGTATTCTCCATTTTGAATATTGTCTGTTGAAATTATCGGTCAATGGGAAGGCAATTAACGGGTTCCAGAAAGTCAAACTAATTAACTTCGATCAGTGTTGATCGACACACATGAAGGCTCCATTGTTCCATTAATTTAACATCAGTTATTGATCTGTCAGAGGACAGGTAATTTGATCGACTCGTCGGAAGAGTAACGTCATTTTAAAAAAAACATAAACATGGTGATTAATTATCAGTTCGTGGGATCTTGTATTAGTCACTTGAATTGGTCTGAGTATGGAAGGCTCAGACGGAATTCATGCCTTTAATGTAAATTGCTGAGCCAGTGTGAAAGGTTATTTTTTTTGTATTAATTAATTATTGATCTTCAGGATGGTAATTAATTGCTCAAGGGTAGTTAAGAGTGATTGCCGTTCTCTTAACACTTTGGACATTGTGATTAGAGTAAACTATCGAAGGGGGATAGTAACCGATAACGTAGCTAACGTAACTCGTGCAGGGATTAGTCAGCTGTCTGGAAGTACAGGGATTAATGGGGATTACCCACTGAATAGAGTGAGTAGACGGGTAGAGTGTTTGTGTAATTTCCGAGTTACTAGTGAAAGTTGTACAAGTTTGATTTGTCTGTGGTAGACAAGATTAAGTTAACTTAATCTTATCGTTTTAACTTAATCTAAACACTTTTGCGTTCCGGGCAGGCGCGCGGTTGACATAGGGGTCATGTGCCTTGGCGTGCGGGTAAGAGCGCAGTGACACCCAAATGTGTATACTCGTTCCAGCTTTCTCACTTTAATTCTCTTGCTGCGTCGCTCGTTTTGGTATCATTGTGTTCGCAATTAAATTCTCTACAGGTGTGTATAAATATAACGTCCAAAAGCCTAGCGTGACTCCCAACAGCAAAGCCTAAAGTCGGCAAAAGCGCACAAAATTAGTAACATGTGCATACTCGTTCCATTTTTCTCACCTAAATTCTCGTGCTACGTCGCTCGTTTTGGTATCATTGTGTTCGCAATTAAATTTCCTACAGATGAGTATGAATATAATGTACAAAAGGCTGGAGTGCCTCCCCGCAGAAAAGCCTAAAGTTACCCGTGAACGAGCACCAATTTGAACACTGCAACCTAATGTGTATACTCGTTCAATTTGATAACATCAAATTTCGTGTTACGTCTTTCATTTTGGTTGGGGAATATAAACCTGGATATGCGTATGGAAATGTCAAGACGCACAAGCCTGGAAACCCACTTCGGCCAATCATTAGCCAGATACCCACACCCACGTACAGACTGGCGAAGCGACTCAACGGCCTGCTGACTCCTTATGTTCCTTGCGCCTTCAGCCTGAAGTCTCCAAAGGAATTTGTTGACTTACTGCGGGGCACACGGGCCACAGGGATAAGAGCCTCGTTGGACGTAGAATCGCTGTTTACCAACGTACCTGTGGACGAGAAAATCGGAATGATAGCCGACAGAGTGTATCGTGATCCAGCCTGTACTCCTCTTGACATACCAGAAAATATTCTGAGGAAACTACTCCAAGCTTGTACTAAAGAGGCACCCTTCTTGAGCCCGGATGGGCACATGTATAAGCAAGTAGATGGGGTCGCCATGGGTTCTCCCCTAGGTGTCCTGTTTGCAAACTTCTACATGGGTACCATCGAGCAAAAAGTCTTAGTCGACATGAACTTGAAACCGGCCATATACTGCAGGTATGTTGACGACATTTTTACACAGGTACCTGATGTCAGACATCTGCAGGAGCTGAAGGAGGCATTTGAGCAGAGTTCCGTGCTGCGTTTCACTTACGAGATGGAAAAGGATGGGAAGCTGCCCTTTCTAGATGTAACAGTCATGGAAAAGGGCGGAGGTTTCCACACTGCAGTCTACACTAAGGAAACAAACATAGGAATGTGCCTAAATGCCAACAGCGACTGCCCAGACAGGTACAAGAGGAGTGTTGTTAACGCATATGTCGACCGTGCTCTCAGCCACAGCTCAGAATGGAAGCAAGTCGACGAAGAACTCTGTAGGGTAAGGCAGGTCCTAGTCAATAACGGCTTCTCCAATGGTTTCGTCGAAGACATCATAAGAAGGAAAGTGAAAAGCCATGCAACCTCTGAAGAGACAACTAACACAACACTTATACCCCCTATTAGACTATTTTACAGGAACTTCTTTTCCACAGCTCATAAAACGGAGGAAAGGGTCCTGAAATATTGTTAATAGAAACGTTATCCCTACAGACAAAAATCAGAGGATACAACTGACGATTTACTATAAAACCAGAAAAACGGCCAGCCTACTCATGAGAAACTCTCCAGACACAAAACAGAACGCTTTAAAAGAGACTAACGTCGTCTATGCCTTCAAATGCCCACTTGGGGACTGTAAGCTCCAAAAAACCCAGTATATAGGCAAGACAACAACATCTCTTTCTAGGCGTTTAACGATGCATAAGCAACAGGGCTCCATTAAGGAACATATAATCTCTTCCCACAACCAAACCATCGCCAGAGAAATCCTAGTAAACAACACAGAAATCATCGATAGATACAGCGATAGCAGGCGGCTTGACGTTTGCGAGGCACTACACATCAAGAAGTCAACACCAGCAATCAACAGCCAATTATTGCACAACTATATTCTACCCACCTCAAGACTCCGCTCCAATATAGAAGCATCAAGAAATATGGACCAATAGGCTTTCTACAAACACTTCTATTCAATATCCATTGCTTCGTGTTCTGTCTTGTGTTGATGAAATTAATACCCTATTAATACCACATTTTGTTCTGTCTTGTGTTAATGCCACATCACCCCTTCCACCTCACTCAAATGTAGATATAAAATCGGAGATACGTAAGTTCTATTCAGTTGTGTATTTGTGAACTAAAGTCTTTGAAAATGTAATAAGTTTTACGAAACGCGCCCATGTCGCGTCAGACTAGAAATAAAAATGAATTTTGGAGAATTGATTTTTGATTTACCTCCAACAGTGAAGCGTAATGTACGAAAGATTGAGAAAATTCGTGTTAGAATTATTAATCTTACTTTTTCGGTCATATTTAATAATATATATATATATATATATATATATATATATATATATATATATATATATATATATATATATATATATATATATATATATATATATATATATATATATATGTATATATATATATATATATATATATATATATATATATATATATATATGTATATATATATATATATATATATATATATATATATATATATATATATATATATATATATATATATATATATATATATATATATATATATATATATATATATATATATATATATATATATATATATATATATATATATATATATATATATATATATATATATATATATATATATATATATATATATATATATATATATATATATATATATATATATATATATATATATATATATATATATATATATATATATATATATATATATATATATATATATATATATATATATATATATATATATATATATATATATATATATTTATATATATATATATATATATATATATATGAATTGAAAACTCACACCCCAGAAGTGACTCGAACCCATACTCCCAGAAGCAACGCAACTGGTAACTACAGGGCGCCTTAATCCGCTTGACCATCACGGCCGTCAAAAGGAAGTGATAGCCGAGGCTATTTGAGCCACTTCCCCGACGGCAACTCGGATGGTAATCTTGGGCATAGCATTTCACCAAATCACCTCATTCTTTGGGGCACACGTGAGGAACACAAATGCGAACAAGCCTGAATGGTCCCCAGGACTATATGCGAATGAAAACTCACACCCCAGAAGTGACTCGAACCCATACTCCCAGAAGCAACGCAACTGGTAACTACAGGGCGCCTTAATCCGCTTGACCATCACGGCCGTCAAAAGGAAGTGATAGCCGAGGCTATTTGAGCCACTTCCCCGACGGCAACTCGGATGGTAATCTTGGGCATAGCATTTCACCAAATCACCTCATTCTTTGGGGCACACGTGAGGAACACAAATGCGAACAAGCCTGAATGGTCCCCAGGACTATATGCGAATGAAAACTCACACCCCAGAAGTGACTCGAACCCATACTCCCAGAAGCAACGCAACTGGTAACTACAGGGCGCCTTAATCCGCTTGACCATCACGGCCGTCAAAAGGAAGTGATAGCCGAGGCTATTTGAGCCACTTCCCCGACGGCAACTCGGATGGTAATCTTGGGCATAGCAATTCACCAAATCACCTCATTCTTTGGGGCACACGTGAGGAACACAAATGCGAACAAGCCTGAATGGTCCCCAGGACTATATGCGAATGAAAACTCACACCCCAGAAGTGACTCGAACCCATACTCCCAGAAGCAACGCAACTGGTAACTACAGGGCGCCTTAATCCGCTTGACCATCACGGCCGTCAAAAGGAAGTGATAGCCGAGGCTATTTGAGCCACTTCCCCGACGGCAACTCGGATGGTAATCTTGGGCATAGCATTTCACCAAATCACCTCATTCTTTGGGGCACACGTGAGGAACACAAATGCGAACAAGCCTGAATGGTCCCCAGGACTATATGCGAATGAAAATCACGGCTATCACTTCCTTTTGACGGCCGTGATGGTCAAGCGGATTAAGGCGCCCTGTAGTTACCAGTTGCGTTGCTTCTGGGAGTATGGGTTCGAGTCACTTCTGGGGTGTGAGTTTTCATTCGCATATAGTCCTGGGGACCATTCAGGCTTGTTCGCATTTGTGTTCCTCACGTGTGCCCCAAAGAATGAGGTGATTTGGTGAAATGCTATGCCCAAGATTACCATCCGAGTTGCCGTCGGGGAAGTGGCTCAAATAGCCTCGGCTATCACTTCCTTTTGACGGCCGTGATGGTCAAGCGGATTAAGGCGCCCTGTAGTTACCAGTTGCGTTGCTTCTGGGAGTATGGGTTCGAGTCACTTCTGGGGTGTGAGTTTTCATTCGCATATAGTCCTGGGGACCATTCAGGCTTGTTCGCATTTGTGTTCCTCACGTGTGCCCCAAAGAATGAGGTGATTTGGTGAAATGCTATGCCCAAGATTACCATCCGAGTTGCCGTCGGGGAAGTGGCTCAAATAGCCTCGGCTATCACTTCCTTTTGACGGCCGTGATGGTCAAGCGGATTAAGGCGCCCTGTAGTTACCAGTTGCGTTGCTTCTGGGAGTATGGGTTCGAGTCACTTCTGGGGTGTGAGTTTTCATTCGCATATAGTCCTGGGGACCATTCAGGCTTGTTCGCATTTGTGTTCCTCACGTGTGCCCCAAAGAATGAGGTGATTTGGTGAAATGCTATGCCCAAGATTACCATCCGAGTTGCCGTCGGGGAAGTGGCTCAAATAGCCTCGGCTATCACTTCCTTTTGACGGCCGTGATGGTCAAGCGGATTAAGGCGCCCTGTAGTTACCAGTTGCGTTGCTTCTGGGAGTATGGGTTCGAGTCACTTCTGGGGTGTGAGTTTTCATTCGCATATAGTCCTGGGGACCATTCAGGCTTGTTCGCATATATATATATATATATATATATATATATATATATATATATATATATATATATATATATATATATATATATATATGTATATATATATATATATATATATATATATATATATATATATATATATATATATATATATATATATATATATATATATATATATATATATATATATATATATATATATATATATATATATGTATATATATATTAAATATGACCGAAAAAGTAAGATTAATAATTCTAACACGAATTTTCTCGATCTTTCGTACATTTCTTTTCACTGTTGGTGGTAATTCAAAAATCAATTCTCCAAAATTCATTTTTATTTCTAGTCTGACGCGACACTTGAGCGCGTTCCGTAAAACTTATTACATTTTCAAAGACTTTTACACATACACAACTGAATAGAACTTACACATCTCCGATTTGTTTATATCTACATTTGAGTGAGGTGGATGGGGTGAGGTGGTATTAATAGGGTATTAATTTCATCAACACAAGACAGAACACGAAACAATGGGTATTGAATGGAAGTGATTGTAGAAAGCCTATTGGTCCATATTTCTTGATGCTTCTATATTGGAGCGGAGTCTTGAGGTGGGTAGAATATAGTTGTGCATTAATTGGCTGTTGATTGCTGGTGTTGACTTCTTAATGTGTAGTGCCTCGCAAACGTCAAGCTGCCTGCTATCGCTGTATCTATCGATGATTTCTGTGTTGTTTACTAGGATTTCTCTGGCGATGGTTTGGTTGTGGGAAGAGATTATATGTTCCTTAATGGAGCCCTGTTGCTTATGCATCGTTAAACGCCTAGAAAGAGATGTTGTTGTCTTGCCTATATATTAGTTTTTTTTGGAGCTTACAGTCCCCAAGAGGGCATTTGAAGGCATAGACGACGTTAGTCTCTTTTAAAGCGTTCTGCTTTGTGTCTGGAGAGCTTCTCATGAGTAGGCTGGCCGTTTTTCTGGTTTTATAGTAAATCGTCAGTTGTATCCTCTGATTTTTGTCTGTAGGGATAACGTTTCTATTAACAATATCTTTCAGGACTCTTTCCTCCGTTTTATGAGCTGTGGAAAAGAAGTTCCTGTAAAATAGTCTAATAGGGGGCATAGGTGTTGTGTTTAGAGATAATATCACCAAAAACACACACAAGGTACTTACTCTCATTTACACAGCCAGCTCACATCCATACACCCAAGTGCCTCACCATACACAGGCCCCTTGCTTGTAGGTGGTTGATCACGGCGGCTAGGCTAGCTGGTCTAGCCTCGCGCGGTGGCTTTCGTACACGGATGGCTCGGCGCGTTTTTCGTAACCTTTCTCACAACACACACGTGGTTTGTACACCCCCGACCGGTGAAGCGGTACGTTTATACACGGAGGGCGGCAAACACTATGACTCGAAATTCCCACGAATTTCTATGGGAAAACTGCCCTAAACACTGGCAAGATATTTCCCCATTCACTCGACTGCTATAGAGCACTAACAGGATTCAGAACGTCTGACTTAATCAGTGGAATGGAGACCCACGAGTCCGTTGCTTGCTCGTATGAACTTTACCCACTTTCCAGATTTCTTTCCCAATTACACTCCCTGTTTCTCTTCCTACAATCTCACGACGAGCTCCCGGATTCTGCGATACACGGAGGCCCGTTGTAGATGAATGGAGGACTGGAGTTGAAGGGGGTAGCACACTGCCACGCCCTATACTCAATTTAGCCGAATTGAGCAAAGTAAGCGTCAGGTCAAGGTGGTAGCAGGATGCAGAATGATGGTTGAGGCAGAGACGCATGCGACGTCCTCCTCAAAAGAACCAACCAGAGGAAGGCACACAGCTGCCAACTCCTCTTAACTAATCAGAGACGGGTTACTAGGCCGCAGGGCGACTCCAAGATGGCCGGCCAAGATGGCTGTCGGCGTTGCCATGGCAACGAGGCTGGAGGCACGAATGGTGGCCACCTGCATCACCACTCTGGCTGGCCTTCCTGCCCAAATCCTTGTCTCACTTCTCTACACAATAAAAGATGTTGCACGCTCTAACTTCTTCTACAAACGTGCTACCACGGCCATGGGAGCATATTTGGATTGCTGATGACTGGGGCTCTCAGATGAGTCCAAACTCAAGATGCTTCGGTACGGTTGACCAGACTATTCCCGTGCACTTACCGTGCACGGGAATAGTGCACCGGCTGACACCACAGGCATGTGAAACCAGTGGAAGTTTAGCTGGTGCAAACCCATTCCCTCACACACATACCTATCCAAAAGGTGGTAGTGGACCCCATACCTATCCAAAAGGTGGTAGTGGACCCCATACCTATCCAAAAGGTGGTAGTGGACCCCATACCTATCCAAAAGGTGGTAGTGGACCCCATACCTATCCAAAAGGTGGTAGTGGACCCCATACCTATCCAAAAGGTGGTAGTGGACCCCATACCAATCCAAAAGGTGGTAGTGGACCCCATACCTATCCAAAAGGTGGTAGTGGACCCCATACCTATCCAAAAGGTGGTAGTGGACCCCATACCTATCCAAAAGGTGGTAGTGGACCCCATACCTATCCAAAAGGTGGTAGTGGACCCCATACCTATCCAAAAGGTGGTAGTGGACCCCATACCTATCCAAAAGGTGGTAGTGGACCCCATACCTATCCAAAAGGTGGTAGTGGACCCCATACCTATCCAAAAGGTGGTAGTGGACCCAATACCTATCCAAAAGGGGGTAGTGAACCCCATACCTTTCCAAAAAGTGGCAGTGGATCCCATACCTATCCAAAAGGTGGTAGTGGACCCCATACTTATAAAAAATGTGGTAGTGTACCCCATACCTATCCAAAAGGTGGTAGTGGACCCCAAACCTATCCAAAAGGTGGTAGTGTACCCCATACCTATCCAAAAGGTGGTAGTGGACCCCAAACCTATCCAAAAGGTGGTAGTGGAACCTATACCTATTCAAAAGGTGGTAATTGGCCCAATACATATTCTTTTGGGTGGTAGTGAAGTTAGTACATTGTGTGACGTGTTTTGGATCCTATAGTCATCCAGTTTGCAATAGTGTACCACATAGATATTCCCCCTGTAACATCGTTTTCTGTTGACGTTCCCACAATCCATTCTCTTGAGATTTCCACAGCACACACTATTGCATAATGTTGATTGGCGAAGCACCATTATTAAATGTAATATTTAAACTAATAGTGCTTATTATAATTATAAACCCCATACCCATCCAGTGGGTGGTAGTGGACCCAATATACTCATCCTGTTAGTGGTAGTGGACCCCTTGCCAATCCTGTGGGCGGTAATGAACCCCATACCAATCCTGTGGGCGGTATTGGACCCCATACCCATTCTTTGGGTGGTAGAGGACCCCATGCCCATCCTGTGGGCAGTAATGGGCCCAACACCAATTCTGTGGGCGGTAATGAACTGTACCCATCCTGTGGGCGGAAGTGGACCCCATACCCATCCTGTGGGTGGTATACCACCCACATGATGGATACGAAATTGTCTCTATTTTCCGCTTGTTACAACTTGTAATAAAGTTGTTACATCTTGGCTTAACGTGTTTATGACGTATTAGAACAATGTTACAACTTGCTATATTGGTTGTTATAACTGGTTAGGAGGAGTTAAAACTTGTTGGAACGTTGTACCAACGTCGTAGTTTCGGTGTGTGTTTGGCGGGTAGTGACCGCATAACCATCCTGTAAGCAGTAGTGGACCCAATACCCATCGTATGGGCGATAGCGGACCCCCATAACCATTCTGTTGGGGGTAGCGAACCCATACCCTTCTTGTGGGTGGTAGTCACCCCATACCCATTCTGTAGGCAGTAGTGGACCCCATACCCATTCTGTAGGCAGTAGTGGACCCCATACCCACCCTACAGGTGGGAGTGGAGCCCATACCCATCCAATGGGTGGTAGTGGACTACATTCACATCGTGTGACTAGTTGTGAATCCTATATCCATCCGGTGGGAGGTTGTGGACCCCATACTCATCCTGTGGATGATATTGGTCCCCAATCCTATCTTGTGGGCAGTAGTGGACACCATACCCATCCTGTGGATGATAGTGGACCCCATACCCATCCTGTGGAAGATAGTGGTCCGCAGACCCAGCCTGTCGGCGGTAGCAGATCCCATACCCATTCTGTGGGCGGTTGTGGGCCCCCATCCCCCATCCTGTGGATGGTTGTGGACCCCATACCAATGCTGTGAGCGATAGTGGACGCCATACTCATCCTGTGGGCGTTAGTAGACCAAATACCCATCCTGTGAATGACAGTGGTCCCCAAACCCATCCTGTGGTTGGTAGTGGACCCCATACCTATCCTGCGGATGATAGTGGTCCGTAAACCAACCCTGTGGGTGGTAGTGGACCCCATACCCATCCTGTGGATGACAGTGGTCCCCAAACCCATCCTGTGGTTGGTAGTGGACCCCATACCTATCCTGTGGATGATAGTGATCCCCAGACCAATCTTGTGGGGTGGTAGTGTACCCCAAACCTATCTTGTGCATGATAGTGGCCCCCATACCCATCCTGTTGGCGGTAGTCGACCCCATTCCAATCCTTTCGATGATAGTGGTCCCCAAACCAATCCTGTTGGTGGTAGTGGACCCCAAACCCATCCTGTGGGCGGCAATGGATCCAATACACATCCTGCGGATGACAAAGAGTAATGCTAACTGGGAATGAATCTAACTGGAAAAATGTGTAAGTGGGATACCACAGGGGTCCAATTTAAGGCAGAACCATCTTATCGCATGAGCCCGATGGGCACTTGCCTGGGGCCCCACGAGCATAGGGGTCCCACAAGCATAGGACATGGAACCACACTTACATAATACAACCCTACATCCCGGTGTGGGACTAAATAATAAATATTTAAGATATATATTTAAAGGTGAATAACCCTTTAACCATAAATGAAACGTAATGTTTTGAGTGGAGAGTAAATGTTTTATAATGTATCATCTAATGTGTCTTACTGAGTATTATTGTCTTTTTCAAGCCTTGTGTATTGTTCAAATGTTTATCGTGTTGATAAGTTGCTGCTCTATAGCATGTTGTTAATGTTTTATCACCAGTTATGTTAAGTGCCAATAAAATATAAAGGTTTTTAATATTATCGACAATTTACTTTTTGTTCCCGTAAGTGGTAGTCGTAGAGGTCCCAGCACACTGGTTTGTCCTGGAGACCATAATCTTGTTAGGACGGCCATGTTTTGGGCCTAACCTTTTTTTTCTTATACATCAATGACAGAGATGAGAATATTACAAACGACTGCATGTGAAACCTGTGTAAAACCTGTACTAACTGTAGACACCTGCAATAGATATCGATATCTTATCTTAATCTTCATCTCATCATCTTCATAGTTTTCTACCTAATGCTTGTATCTAATGCCATCAATTTCCTAAATGTCTGTACCACCTGTTTGTGACCGCTGGTTCAGACGACAGGTGTCATCATGTTGACTACCTGTTCTACTTCGATCCGCACAAGGGCGGCTTACAGGAAAGAGTGCCTCTGGGACTTGACTAAAGTGCCTTCCATGGCTCAAGTGCACGTAAGATAGGACGTGCTTCACACCACTAATTGGGGGGAGGGGAATGGAAGGCTGGAAAGAGGAATAATGAAAACAGTTGGAAGATTGTTTTGAAGTTAGGAGAGGTCTGAATGTTTCCTGCATGAATTCTCTGTCGTTGTGGACACATTGCAGACGATAATTATGAAGCTTGTGATTATTTTGTCCATGGCAGCGTGTTCGTGGTGGCCGAGGCGAGACATGACCCGCTTCCTCACTATTGTCTGGGTGATGATGACCTTCGTCCTGGCCACTATCTACCGCTCTAATCTGATGGCTGCGCTGATCCTGCCCAAGCTGCGTCTTCCCTTCCACAACATGGAAGAGCTGGTCCAGACAAGCATTCCTACCTCAATAGTGGGCGGTAGTGCTCTCGATCAGATCATCAAGGTAGTGTTCTCGACCAGGCCATAAAGGTAGGGTGCTCTATTAACGCAGTGCACCACCTTCCTTCATTATCAACTGTTTCATATTAAAAAATCCAATTTCCTTTAACAAAAAATAGTGCTTGAAATGTAAAATATTATAATTTTGATACATCGAAACCCTAAAGTTATCGGTATATACCACCATCAAGGAGCTCTGAACTACAATATTAACAGTACCAACATTACTACCCAGCACTCGCCCCCATCACCACAGATCCATAATTATAATACTACACCAGGATCGTCACCACTATGCAACAACACACCCATAAGTCAACACAAAACCACAACACTAATGTGGTTATTAAGTGCTTGTTGATGGTGGTCTGTGTAGTGGTACTTTAGGACTGGGATGTGTGTGTCAAGTCCGGCTGGGATTACGTATAGTGAGGTGGTATTGATGGTTTAATGTGATGTCACAATGTGTTGGTGTTCTGGGTGTTGTGTTAGATCATACTGATGGGAGGTGGATCATGGAGCTGTGTTCTTGTTGTCACATGCTTTGATGTGGTAGTGGGTGTGGTACTGGTCTGTGATAGTGTGTGTGTCACGGCGGGTTGTCTCCATTGATGGTGTCGAGAGCTGTGGATGTGTCGCTTCTTGTGTAGTTGGCCCCCAGGGCCCTTTCGTTGTCTTAGTGGTTCCCTCTGTTTGCATAATAAGTGTCCAGTATTCATTTTGTAGACTGCTTAGATTAGAACGGTTAGATCAATGATTTTAGCACGACTCTTCTTCATATTTATTTCATGTTTCTTCACTGGGAAGAAAGTTGGGAAGTCAACTCTCTAAAGTGCATTCTACAATTTTCTTGGGCCAGATGCGTTTCGCTGAGGGAAGCTTTTCCTGAAGCACTCTTCAGCCGAGAGTGAAGTGAATGTATGGTGAAGTGAAGTGAGGTGTTTCACAGTCAATGTCGTCTGGGGTAGGTGTCCAGCAAGGAGGAAATTCTGTCTTGCGCTTGAGAATGGTAAGCTTTACCTATGTGTAAGCTGGCTGTTGATGGCTGGACATGCCCCAATGTCCATTTGATAGGTAGCATCTCGGCTGTGTCTAGATTATCTTATTGTTGTGTCTTGATTATTTTGTTAATGGTCAGGATATTTTTAGTGATGGTCGGGTTGAAGGAGGGAATTATCAGGGGACAGTGCCAAGCTATTACGGCTATATAGCACTTGGAATGGGGGTCAGGATAAGGATTTGGGATGGGACGGGAAAAAGGAATGGTGATGATCAGGTTAAGTGAAGAATTTGTTGTCTTCGAAACAGCCATGTTTATGGTGTTTTGCCACGTGTTTTGAAAGAGATGATATTGTTTTGCTTACATACTGAGATCGTTGGGACAGACAGCCCCCAAGTGGGCATGTGAATATATAAACGTCTGTGGTGTTTCATGGCGTTTTGCTTGGTGTCTGAGCATTTCTTCATAAGCATGGTAATGCTCTTCTAGTTAATGTCAGTAGGTCGATACGTTTCTGTTAATAATGGCTTTGAAACTTTATTTCATTTTGTTGACCATTATAAAGAAGTCCCTGTACAATAATTTGATAGGTGGGACATATTTTGAACCGTTGGCCGTTTCTTCAGAGGTAGCATGACGGCCAGGGCACTCGCAACTAGCATGACGGCCAGGACACTCGCTACTAGCATGACGGCCAGGACACTCGCTACTAGCATGACGGCCAGGACACTCGCTACTAGCATGACGGCCAGGGCACTCGCTACTAGCATGACGGCCAGGGCACTCGCTACTAGCATGACGGCCAGGGCACTCGCAACTAGCATGACGGCCAGGACACTTGCTACTAGCATGACGGCCAGGACACTCGCTACTAGCATGACGGCCAGGGCACTCTCTACTAGCATGACGGCCAGGACACTCTCTACTAGCATGACGGCCAGGACACTCGCTACTAGCATGACGGCCAGGATACTCGCTACTAGCATGACGGCCAGGGCACTCGCTACTAGCATGACGGCCAGGACACTCGCTACTAGCATGACGGCCAGGACACTCGCTACTAGCATGACGGCCAGGACACTCGCTACTAGCATGACGGCCAGGACACTCGCTACTAGCATGACGGCCAGGACACTCGCTACTAGATTGACGGCCAGGGCACTCGCTACTAGCATGACGGCCAGGACACTCGCTACTAGCATGACGGCCAGGACACTCGCTACTAGCATGACGGTCAGGGCACTCGCTACTAGCATGACGGCCAGGGCACACGCTACTAGCATGACGGCCAGGATACTCGCTACTAGCATGACGGCCAGGGCACTCGCTACTAGCATGACGGCCAGGACACTCGCTACTAGCATGACGGCCAGGGCACACGCTACTAGCATGACGGCCAGGGCACACGCTACTAGCATGACGGCCAGGATACTCGCTACTAGCATGACGGCCAGGACACTCGCTACTAGCATGACGGCCAGGGCACTCGCTACTAGCATGACGGCCAGGACACTCGCTACTAGCATGACGGCCAGGACACTCGCTACTAGCATGACGGCCAGGACTCTCGCTACTAGCATGACGGCCAGGGCACTCGCTACTAGCATGACGGCCAGGACACTCGCTACTAGCATGACGGCCAGGACACTCGCTACTAGCATGACGGCCAGGATACTCGCTACCAGCACGACGGCCAGGACACTCGCTACTTGCATGACGGCCAGGACACTCGCTACTAGCATGACGGCCAGGGCACTCGCTACTAGCATGACGGCCAGGACACTCGCTACTAGCATGACGGCCAGGGCACTCGCTACTAGCATGACGGCCAGGGCACTCGCTACTAGCATGACGGCCAGGACACTCGCTACTAGCATGACGGCCAGGGCACTCGCTACTAGCATGACGGCCAGGGCACTCGCTACTAGCATTAAGCCTCATTCCTACATTAGTTCTCTTAGTACAGATGAAGTTCGAAAAGCCACCATTCCTTTGCGAGACTGTTACATCTAGAAAAGGCAGCTTAACCTTTACTCTCCATCTCATAAATAAGATTAAGCCTTGAATTTCAATCGAAGTCTTCTTTAAGCTGCAGGGAGTGGTCCACATCAGGGCCCTGCAAGATGTCATCAACATTCCTGCAGTAGACATGAGATTTAAGGTTCATGTGAAGAAAAACTTTCTCCTCAATAGTAGCATGAACAAAAGGGGCACCAGTGCTTTTCTCAGCCCTAAAGCTCACATGTATGATCTAGTAGATGATGCCGCCACATGTTTCCCCTCCTTTGACCGGTTTGCTAATTTTTGCATGAGTACTACTGAGAAGAGCGTTCAGTGACTTGGACCTACAGCTTATGTCTACTGAAGGTATGTTGATGACATGCCCATTACAGGTTGAAATATGAAGTATCTGACCTCCTCCGGTAGAGACATGCATATAATTCTAAAAAAATATAACTTAAATTTGGAAACTTATTTTAATCATAATGAATATTCAGTTTGTCATTTAATTAAGTATATGAGTTTTTTTACTGTGTGTGTGTGTGTGTGTGTGTGTATGTATGTGTGAGTACGAGTCCCTTCTTGAGTGTGTGTGCGAGAGGGCCGTTTTGAGATTACATGCCTTCCTGATTGTGTAAAAATGTGTCTTCCTGATTGTGTAAAAATGTGCCTTCCTTATTGAGTAAAAATGTGCCTTCCTGAGTGAGTGCAACCGCCTTTCTGAGTGTTTGTGTACGAGTACCTTTCTGGAAGGGTGTGTATGCGAGAATGCCATGCAAAGTTTGTGTATGAATGAGTTCCTTCCTCGGTGCATGTGCGAGAATGCCGTCCTGAGTGTGTGCACATACACCATCCTGAGTATGTGTGAGTGTGGGAATCCTGATTGTATGTGCAACAGACCAATCCCGAATATGCGTGTGTGTATTCACCTAGTTGTACTTGCGGAGGTTGAGCTCTGCTCTTTTCGGCCGGCCTCTCAACTGTCAATCAATCAAATGTTACTAACTACTATTTTTTCACACACACACACACACACACACACACACACACACACACACACACACACACACACACACACACACACACACACACACACACACACACACACACACACACACACACACACACACACACACACACACACACACACACACACACACACACACACACACACACACACACACACACACACACACACACACACACACACACACACACACACACACACACACACACACACACACACACACACACACTCACACACATAGGGGGCCTGGTAGCCTGGTGGATAGCGCGCAAGACTCGTAATTTTGTGGCGCGGGTTCGATTCCCGCACCAGGCAGAAACAAATGGGGACAGTTTCTTTCACCCTGATGCACCTGTTACCTAGCAGTAAATAGGTACCTGGGAGTTAGTCAGCTGTCTCGGGCTGCTTCCTGGGGTGTGTGTGTGTGGTATGGAAAAAAAGTAGTTAGTAAACAGTTGATTGACAGTTGAGAGGCGGGCCGAAAGAGCAGAGCTCAACTCCCGCAAACACAACTAGGTGAATACAACTTGGTGAATACACATACACACACATACACACTCCTCTGCCTTCTAGTGTCGTGTGGTGCATTTCCCGCAACCTTCCTTCGTAACGCAAGCCTCTTCGTTCTGGGACTATGCTAGTGGCATATCTCTGAACTTTTTCAAGCTTCGCCTTGTGCTTGACAAGGTACGGGCTCCATGCTGGGGCCGCATACTCCAGGATTGGTCTTACATATGTGGTATACAAGGTTCTGAATGATTCCTTACACAGGTTCCTGAAGGCAGTTCTGATGTTAGCCAGCCTCGCATACGCCGCAGATGTTATTCTTTTGAAGTGGGCTTCAGGAGACAGGTTTGGTGAGATATTAACTCCTAGATCCTTCTCTCTGTCCGTTTCATGAAGGACTTCATCTCCCATTCTGTATCCTATGTCTTACCTCCTGTTCCCACTGCCTAGTTTCAATACCTTACATTTACTTGGGTTGAACTTTAGCAGCCATTTGTTGGACCATTCATTCAGTCTGTCTAGGTCATCTTGTAGTCTCATACTGTTTTCCTCAGTCTTAATCCTCCTCATAATTTTTGCATCATCAGCAAACAATGAGAGGAATGATTCTATACCATCTGGAAGATCATTTACATATAAAAAACAGTATGGGTCCAAGGACTGAACCCTGCGGGACTCCACTGGTGACTTCTCGCCAATCTGAAACCTCACCCCACACAGTGACTCGCTGCCTTCTATTACTTAGGTACTCCCTTATCCAATGGAGCACCATTGATTAGTACCATGTACCATTATATGTACCATTGTACCATTGGGTACATACCAGTCAGCCTCTCGCTCACACAAGTAGGTGAATAATAGAGATGTCTGGATGACGAAGTGGTCCTCGCCCCTCCCAGTGGTCTTCACTAAGTGCTAGTTGATTGATGTCGGCGGTTCTTCACTATCTAACACAAAGCTCTGGAGTCAGTCACTGTATCATTATGTCTGTTGTGTTACAGTTCACTACTTTACCGTACCACTGTTCACTGTAGGCCAAATATTCCTTGGTACCAATATATAAACAAAGCCTTGTGTCTCTCCCACGTGACCTGTATAGGCGAATGTTCACTGTTTAAAACAAAGTTCTAGTGGTAGCACTATATTTTACGTTTCCTATGTGCGGTCATACACTTTGTGATACCCTAGATCTGTGGTCTTTCACTGTAGGCTTAATAATCCCGAGAATATTGACGATAATCGTAGAGCGCGACCCTCCCGCATCCTCCCACACGGCTGGCTGTGACGCGTATGTGTGTACTTACCTAGTTGTATTTACCTAGTTGTGCTTGCGGGAGTTGAGCTCTGGCTCTTTGGTCCCGCCTTTCAACCGTCAATCAACTAATGTACAGATTCCTGGGCTCTATCATATCTACACTTGAAGCTGTGTATGGAGTTAGCCTCCACCACATGATGTGGTGTGTGTGTGAACTTACCTAGTTGTACTTACCTGGTTGTGCTAGCGGGGCTTGAACTCTGGCTCTTTGGTCCCGCCTCTCAACTATCAATCAACTAATATACAGGTTCCTTAGCCTACTGGGCTCTATCATATCTACACTTGAAGCTGTGTATGGAGTCAGCCTCCACCACATCACTTCCTAATGCATTCCATTTGTTACTACTCTCACACTGAAGAAATTCTTTCTAACGACTCTATGGCTCATTTTGGCACTCAATTTCCTCCTATGTCCCCTAGTGCGTGTGCCTCTTGTGATAAATAGTCTGTCTTTATCTACCCTATCAATTACTCTGAGAATCTTTTATATGGTGGCCATGTCCCCTCTAATTCTTGTGTCTCCCAGTGACATGAGGTTTAATGCCTGTAGTCTCTTCTCGTAGCTCATACCCCTCAGTTCGGGTACTAGTCTGGAGGCAAACCTTTGAACCTTTTCCAGTTTAGTCTTATGCTTGACTAGATATGGACACCATGCAGGAGCCGCATACTCCAGTATTGGTCTGACATATGTGGTACACAAAGTTATGAAAGATTCCTTACACAACTTTCTAAATTTTAGGCCGTTCTTATGTTAGCCAACTGGGCTTATGCCGCTGATATTATCCTTTTGATATGGGCTTCAGGGGACAAGACTAGCGTGATATCAACCCCCAGGTCTTTCTTTCTCTCTGAATTTATTCATCTCTCTGAAGTATTTCTTCTCCCAAATGATATCTTTTATCTGGTTTTCTGTTCCCATACCTATCTTCATTACATTACATTTGCTTGGGTTAAACTCTAACAACCATTTGTTCGACCATTCCTGCAGCTTGTCCAGGTCTTCTTGAAGCCTTAAGCTGTCCTCCTCTGTCTTAGTCCTTCTCATAATTTTGGCGTCGTCGGAAAACATTGAGAGGAATGAGTCTATACCCTCTGGGAGATCATTTACGTATATCAGAAACAGGATAGGTCCGAGTACAGACCCCTGTGGGACTCCACTAGTGACTGACACACGCCAATCTGAGGTCTCACGCCTCACTGTAACTCTCTGCTTCCTATTGCTTAGGTACTTCCTTATCCACTGGAGCGCCCTACCAGTTACTCCTGCCTGTTGCTAAAGCTTATGCATCAGCCTCTTAAGGGTACTGTGTCAAAGGCTTTCCGACAGTCCAAAAAAGAAATGCAGTCCGCCCATCCTTCTCTTTCTTGCTTAATCTTTGTCACCTGATCGTAGAATTCTATTAAGCCTGTAAGGCAAAATGTATCCTCCCTGAACCCTTGTTGATGAGTTGCCACGAAGTCCCTTCTCTCCAGATGAATTACTGTTTTTTTTTCACGATCTTCTCCATCACCTTGCATGGTATACAAGTCAAGAACACTGGCCTGTAGTTCAGCACCTCTTGCCTATCACCTTTTTTGTATATTGGAACTACATTAACCGTCTTCCATATATCTGGTAGGTCTCCCGTCTCCAGTAACCTACTATACACTATTGAGAGTGGCAAGCAAAGTGCTCCTGCACACTCTTTCAATACCCATGGTGAGATTCCGTCCGAGCCAACAGCCTTTCTCACGTCCAGATCCAACAGATGCCTTTTGACCTAATCTCTTGTAATTTCGAACCCTTCCAAGACCGCCTAGTTTACTGCTACCTCTCCTAGTCCAGTGACCTCACCTTGTTCTATTGTGAAGACCTGGAACCTCTTGCTGAGTTCTTCACATACCTTTTTGTCATTCTCTGTGCACCTCTCCTCACCCGTTCTAAGTTTCATCACCTGTTCCTTCACTGTTGTTTTCTTTCTGATGTGACTGTGGAGTAGCGTTGGATTAGTCTTGGCTTTATTAGCTATATCATTTCCATACTTTTTCTCAGCTGCTCTTCTCACACTAGAATACTCGTTCCTGGTTTTCTGGTATATCTCTCTGCTCTCTGGTATTCTGTTATTTCCGAAGTTCATCCACGCCGGTCGGCCGAGCGGACAGCACGCTGGACTTGTGATCCTGTGGTCCTGGGTTCGATCCCAGGCACCGGCGAGAAACAATGGGCAGAGTTTCTTTCACCCTATGCCCCTGTTACCTAGCAGTAAAAATAGGTACCTGGGTGTTAGTCAGCTGTCACGGGCTGCTTCCTGGGGGTGGAGGCCTGGTCGAGGACCGGGCCGCGGGGACACTAAAAAGCCCCGAAATCATCTCAAGATAACGCCCTTTTGTTTAGTTCCTTTGCTTTCATACATGCCCTATTAAACCACGGATTCTTTTTTTGCTTCTCTTTTTTTCCTTTTGGGCCGGAATGAACGTGTTTACTGCCTCCTGACACTTTTGGGTGACATAGTCCATCAAATCTTGTACGGACTTAGTTCTGAGTTCTGTGTCCCATGGTATATCTTTAGGAATTTTCTCATCTCCTCATAATTTCCCTTTCAGTATACCAGCCATTTATTTCCCAGTTCTTCTTCAGGGGAGATAATTCCTAGCTCTGCCAGGTACTCAAAGATCAATACACCGTGATCACTCATTCCCTAGAGGGCTTCCAACTTAGCCTTCCTTATATCCGACTCATTTAGGGTAAATATCAGATCAAACATAGCTGGTTCATCCTCTCCTCTCATTCTTGTCGGTCCCTTGATGTGTTGGCTTAGGACGTTTCTTGTTGCCACGTTCAGCAGCTTAGCTCTCCATGTGTCTGGTCCTCCATGTAGGTCTCTGTTCTCCCAATCTATCTTCCCGTGGTTGAAGTCCCGCATGATTAATAATCTGGATCCGTTCATGCTAGTGGATAGTGGCCATGTTGTTTCTATCATTTTCCTGTCTGGTCTTCTGTCGTTTGGTGGAGGTTATATATATGACTACTACTATAATTTTTTGTCCTCCAATTGCTATGGTACCTGTTATGTAGTTACTGAAATCTTCACAGCTCTGAAGATTGAAATCTTCAAAACTCCAGCCTTTTCTTATCAGCAGAAGCAGAGCTACACTACCTCCTCCTCTTCCTTCTCTCTCTTTCCTCACTACATAATAGTCCTAAGGAAACACTGCATTTGTTATGGTGTTCGTTAGCTTTGTTTCTGTGAATGTTATTATGTCTGGGTTTTCTTCTAGTGCCCATTCTCCAAGTTCACTTGTTTTATTTATAATCCTATCTATGTTAGTGTACATTGCCTTGAAGCTCACTTTCTTCTGTCTCTTCTCATATCCTCTTCTTGGTGAGCGTTCTGCTGATAGAGGAAGCTGTTTCATAGGTGTGAAGATCTGTGACGTGGTTAACAGGGTCTCAGAGAATTCTGGGGTGGGGGGTGTTTGGTTAAGGGAGGGAGGGACAGGTAGGGAATGGGGTAAGGAGGTGGGGGGGGGGGACATGAAGGATATGGGGTAAGGAGGGGGGGGAAGAGGGATAGGGTGGGTATGGGATAAAGGGGAAGGAGGGACAAGGGGATAGGAGGGAGGGGGACATAGTGGGATTGGGGGAGGGGTGACAGAGTCGGAATGGGGTGAGAGGGGAGGGAGGGTTGAGAGAGCATTTGAATGGATGAGTAAACACCACCCTCCTCTGCCCTCCCCTCTGGTGATGCTGCGATGCTGGCTGTGGGTTCCCTCCCCCCCCCCCCCTTACCTTTGAGAATGTTGTGTTGGGGGCTGTGATTTCCTGGTTTACTCCTCTCTCCCTGCACTTCTTCCTTGCTTCTGCAGCCAGTAGTACTCTTAGTTGTGGAACTAGCCTAGTGGCATACCTCTGAACTTTTTCCAGCTTCGTCTTGTGCTTGACAAGGTCCGGGCTTCATGCTGGGTCTCCATACTCCAGGATTGCTCTTACATATGCTGTGTACAAGGTTCTGAATAATTCCTGACACAGGTTCCTGAAGGCTGTTCTGATGATAGCCAGCCGCGCGTATGCCTCAGATGTAATTATTTTTATGTGGGCTTCAGAAGACAGGTTTGTTGTGATATCAACTCCTAGATCTTTCTCTCTGTCCGTTTCATGAAGTACTTCATTTCCCATTCGGTAACCTGTGTCTGGCCTCCTGTTTTCACTGCCTAGTTTCATGCCAGTGCATTTACTCGGGTTGAGCTTTAGTAGCCATTTGCTGGACTATTCATTCAGCCTGTCTAAGTCATCTTGTAGCCTCCTACTATCATCTCTGCTTTAATCCTCATAATTTTTGCATATCAGCAAACAATGAGACGAATGATTCTATACCCTCTGGGAGATAATTTACATATATCAGAAACAGTATAGATCCAAGGACTGAACCCTGCGGGACTCCACTGGTAACGTATCGCCAATCTGAGGCCTCACCCCTCACAGTGACTTGATGTCTTCTGTTGCTTAGGTACTCCCTTATCCAATGGAGTACCTTCCCTTTCACTCCTACCTGCATCTCCATCTTTTTCACTTGCCTCTTGTGTGGTACTGTGTCAAAGGCTTTCTGGTAATCCAAATATATGCAGTCTGCTCATCCCTCACTTTCTTGCCTGATTTGTGTTGCCTAGTCGTAGAATTCAATTAATCCTGTGAGGCAGGACTTGCCATTCCTGATCCCATGTTGATACTGTGTTACAAAGTTCTTTCGCTCCAGATGTTCTAGTAGCTTTTTTCACACAATCTTCTCCATCAGCTTGCATGGTACTCCATTTAGGGAAACTGGCCTGTAGTTCATTACCTCCTGTCTATCCCCCTTTTTGTATATCTGGACTATATTAGCTGTCTTCCAAATTTTTGGCAATCCCCCTCTTACCATTGATTTTTTATACACTATGGAGAGTGGCAGGCACAGTGCTTCTGCTCCTTCCTTTAGTATCCATAGGGAGATTCCATCTGGGCCTATAGCTTTTGTCACACCCAACTCTAGCAAGAGCTTCCTTACATCCCCACTGGTAATCTCAAACTCTTCTAGTGGTTCCTGGTTAGCTATTCCCTCTCTAATCTCTGGAACTTCCCATTGCTCTAATGTAAAGACTTCCTGGAATTTCTTATTCAGTTCCGTTTCTTATTCAGTTTTCGTTTTTTGTAAATCTGTCTGCCCCTATCCTCAATTTCATTACTTGTTCCTTTTCTGTTGTTTTCTCCTGATGTGGCTGTGCAGCAATTTAGGTTGAGTCTTTGCCTTTCTTGCGATGTCATTTTCGTATTGCCCTCTCTCTCTTCTCAACCTGACATATTCATTCCTGGCACCCTGGTATCTTTCTCTGCTCTCAGGTGTACTGTTATTTCTATAGTTTCTCCATGCCCTTTTACGGTGCTGCTTAGCTAGCCTATATCTCTGATTAAACTATGGGTTTCTCATCTGCATTTCATTGTTTTCCTTTTGGACTGGGATAAACTTGTCTCTTGCCTCCTTACACTTCTGCGTGATGTAGTCCATTATATCTTGGACCGTCTTTCCTCTGAGATCTATTTCCCGTGTTTTATCTGTTAGGAATTTCCTTATCTCCTAATAGTTTCCCTTTCGGAATGCCAGCCTATTGTTTTCAGTTCCCCTCCTCAAGTTCTTCAACCCTTTTTCAACCAGATACTCAAACGTCAGTAAACTGTGGTCGCTCATTCCTACCATGGCCTCGAAACCGACATATCCCTTATGTCAGAGTCCATCAGAGTGTCAAGTCTCGTTGGTTCATCGTTTCTTCTCACTCTTGTGGGTTCCCTGACATGCTGGCTTAAGAAGTTTCTTGTCGCCACCTCCAACAGTTTAGATCTCCGTGAAACCTCACCTTCATGCGGTTCCATGTTCTCCCAGGCATTCCTTCCATGATTGAAGTTCTCCATGATGAGCAGATGGGATCGATTTCTTCAACTGGTGTACAGATTCCTGATCCTACTGGGCTCTATCATATCTACATTTGAAACTGTGCATGGAGTCTGCCTCCACCACATCACTGCCTAATGCATTCCATTTGTCAATCACTCTGACACTAAACAAATTCTTTCAAATATTTCTGTGGCTCATTTTCTGTGGCTCATTTTCTGTGGCTCATTTAGGCACTCATTTTCCACCTGTATCCCCTAGTGCGTGTGCCCCTTGTGTTAAATAGCCTGTCTGTATCTACCATGTTAATTCTTCTGAGAATCTTGTACATGGTAATCGTGTCCCCCCTAACTCTAACTCTTCTCTCTTCTAGTGACGTGAGGTTTAATTCCCGTAGTCTCTCCACGTACGTCATACCTCTCAGCCCGGGTACTAGTCTGGTGGCAAACCTTTGAACCTTTTCCAGTTTAGTCTTATCCTTGACTAGATATGGACTCCATGCTGGGGGCTGCATATTCCAGGAGTAGTCTGACATAGGTGGTATACAAAGTTCTGAATGATTCCTTACACAATTTTCTAAATACCGTTCTTATGTTGGCCAACTTAGTATATATTGCTGATGTTATCCTCTCGAGATGGGCTTCAGGGGACAGGTCTGGCGTGATGTCAACCCCCAAGCCTTTCTCTCTCTCTCTCTCTCTCTCTCTCTCTCTCTCTCTCTCTCTCTCTCTCTCTCTCTCTCTCTCTCTCTCTCTCTCTCTCTCTCTCTCTCTCTCTCTCTCTCTCTCTCTCTCTCTCTCTCTCTCTCTCTCTCTCTCTCTCTCTCTCTCTCTCTCTCTCTCTCTCTCTCTCTCTCTCTCTCTCTCTCTCTCTCTCTCTCTCTCTCTCTCTCTCCGACTCTTGAAGAATTTCATGTCCCAAATGATACCTTGTAACTGCCCTCCTGCTCCCTACACCTATCTTCATTACATTACATTTGCTTGGGTTAAACTCTAACAACCATTCCTTCACTTTGTCTAGCTCTTCTTAAAGCCACAAGCTGTCATCTGTCTTAATCCTTCTCATAATTTTGGAATCGTCAGCAAACATTGAGAGGAATGAGTCTATGCCCTCCAGGAGATCATTTACGTATATCAGAAACAGGATAGGGCCGAGTACAGAGCCCTGTGGGATTCCAATGGTGACTTCACGCCAGTCTGAGGTCTCACCCCTCACTGTAACTCTCTGCTTATTGCTTAGGTATTCCCTTATCCACTGGAGCACTTTACCAATTACTCCTGCCTGTCTCTCCAGCTTATGTACCAGCCTCTTATGGGGGACTGTGTCAAAGGCAATCTATGAAAATGCAATCCGCCCAGCCTTCTCTTTCTTGCTTAATCTTTGTCACTTGGTCGTTGAATTCTATTAATTAAGCCAGTAAGGCAAGATTTTCCCTCCCTGAATCCATGTTGGCGATTTGTCACGAAGTCCCTTCTCTATAGATGTGTTGCTAGATTTTTTCTCACGATCTTCTGCATCACCTTGCATGGAATATAAGTTAAGGACACTGGCCGGTAGTTCAGTGCCTCTTGTCTGTCACCCTTTTTGTATATTGGGATCACATTAGCCACCTTCCATATTTCTGGTAGGTCTCCCATCTCCAGTGACCTACTATACACTATAGAGAGTGGCAAGCAGAGTGCCTCTGCACACTCTTTCAATACCAATGGTGAGATCCCATCTGGACCAACAGCCATTCTCACATCCAGATCCAACAGGTGTCTCTTGACCTCATCTCCCGTAATTTCGAACCTTTCCAAGGCCTCCTGGTTTACTGCCCCCTCACCTAGCATAGTGACCTCACCTTGTTCAATTGTAAAGACCGCCTGGAACCTTTTGTTGAGTTCTTCACACACCTCTTTGTCATTCTCTGTATACCTGTCCTCGCCTGTTCTAAGTTTCATTACCTGTTGGTTTCCTCCTGATGTGACTATGGTGTAGCTTTGGATCGGTCTTGGCTTTGCTTGCTATATCATTTTCACAATTTTTCTCTGCTTCTCTTCTCACACTAACATACTCATTCCTGGTCTCTTGTATTTCTCTCTGCTTTCTGGTGTTCTGTTATTTCGGAAGTTCCTCCATGCCTTTTTGTTCAGTTCCTTTGCTACAATACATGCCCTATTAAACCATGTATTCTTATTTTGCTTCCCGGATTTTTCCTTTTGGGCCGGGATAAACTTGCTTACTGCCTCCTGACTCTTTTGGGTGACATTGTCCATCATGTCCTGTATAGACGTAGCTCTGAGGTTTGTGTCCCACGGTATATCCCATAAGAAACTTCTCATCCCCTCATATTTCCCCTTTCGGTATGCCACCCTTTGTTTCCTAGTTCTTCTTTTGGTGAGAAAAATCCTAGCTCTACCAAGTACTCAAAGATCAATACAATGTGATCACTCATTCCCAAGGGTGCTTTACTTAAGGTCCCAAATATCCCAAGGGTGCTCAACTTAACTTCTCTTATATCCCTCTCGTTTAGGGTAAATATCAGATCAAGCATGGCTGGTTCATCTTCCCCTCTCGTTCTTGTTGGTTCCTTGATGTGTTGACTTAGAAAGTTTCTTGTTGCCACGTCCAGCAGCTTAGCTCTCCATGTATCTGGTCCTCCATGTGGGTCTCTATTCTCCCAATCTATCTTCCCGTGGTTGAAGTCCCCCATGATTAGTAGCCCAGATCCATTCCTGCTAGTGAGAGAAGCTGCTCTCTCTATTATATTAATGATGGCCATGTTGTTTCTATCATATTCCTGTCTGGGGTCTTCAGTCATTTGATGGTGGGTTATATATGACTGCAACTATAATTTTTTATCCTCCAGTTGCTCTGGTACGAGTTATGTAGTCACTGAAACCTTCACAGACCTCAATAACCATCTCCTCAAAATCCCAGTCTTTTCTTACCAGCAGAGCTACACCACCACCTCCTCTTCTTTCTCCCTCTTTCCTCACAACACAGTAGTCCTGTGGGAACACTTCATTTGTTATGTTTTTTCATTAGCTTTGATTCTGTGAGTGTTATTATGTTGTTGTTTTTTCAAGTACCCATTCTCGAAGTTCATTTGTTTTATTTGTAATCTCATCTATGTTAGTGTACATTGCCACTTTCTTCTGTCCCTTCTCATGTTCCCTTCTTGGTGAGCGTTCTGCTGATGGGGGAAGCTGTTCCATGGGTGTGAGGATTTGTGGGGTGGATAACTGGATCTCAGAGGATACTGGAGTGAGGGGGTAGGGGGTCAAGTGAAGTGGGGACAGGGAGGGTATGGGATGAAGGGGGAGGGAGGACAGTGGGAGAAAGGGGGTGTGGTGTTTGTGTGTTGCTGAGGAAGTCTTGGTTGTAGGGTTGATATAAAGCCATTGCTTGGTTACTGACTTTAATACTTATAAACGATTACATGACTAGTAGCTACCAAGCTTGGCGGGCATCCTGTCGCTCTTCTTGTTTACCTTTCTGCTCGCGTTTGAGCCGCAGCACATACAAACGGATGGTACCGTTTTCTATGAACATGACATCCCTCCTTTTCTTTAAAAAAAATGAATACAGGATGTCTACCATGCTTGTAGCACAAAGCAAAGTTATTAACACAAATTAAGTGATTAACATATCAAGAGATATTGCATACATTTAACATTAATTAAGCACACGATAATTTAAAAGAATTTAAACAATTTAATCTTTACCACACAGGATTTCAATGTTAAAAATACATATGTAATGTTAAACAAAAATGAAAGAAACTGTAATACAAAGTTACAAAATATTGAATGAGAGATCTGCATTATTCAAACAATATTAAATTTAGTTCAACATAACAATTAAATACTTTGCATTACATAGGAACACAATTAATCATCAAATCGCGTAGGGCGTTTAACATGACGTTTAGGACGAGAGTCCTTAGATACAAGAATATCCCTTGATGAATTGTTTGTTGGGTTATAAGTCATTTTTTCTTTTTCCTTTGCACGACTTTGCACTTCATCATTTTCTACACTAGTTGGAATCACTTTGAAATAAGCCATATTACGTGTTATACTATGATCTCTATTACTCGCTGTTACCATAGTTCCTTTTACACTAATCACTTTATATGGTTTTGTATCATACGGCATATCTAGCTTTCCCTCTTTTTTCTTTTTAACGAGAACAGTGTCTCCAACCTTTATGAATTGTTCCTTTGCACGTTGATCATGAGCAATTTTCATTTTGCTCTTGGCTAGTGCATCCTTCTGAGCGAGACGTTTATCCGTTATCACGGCTGGCATGACAGGTAGTGCGATTCTCATAGGACGTCCAAATAAGATTTCACCAGGCGACTTGCCCAGTGTTCCATGCGGTGTTGCACGGTAGTTCCTGAGAAAAGCATACATAGCTTGTTTCCAGGATCGTCCTTCGGCATGAGCACAGCGTACCACTTTCCTGAGAGGTTGCATGAATCTCTCGACTTCTCCATTTGCTTGAGGATGTAGTGGCATCACACGGCGGTGTTTGAATCCAATATGCTCAGCAAGGTTGATGAAGTCTTGTCCATTAAATGGCGGTCCATTGTCCGTCTTGACAACTTCAGGAATGCCAAAGTTTGAAAAAATCTTGTCGAGTTTCGGGATGACAGCCTTTGCAGATGTGGAAGTGATGATTTCTACTTCTGGATAACGTGAGTGATCATCAATGACTACCATCAAGTACTCTCCAGTTGGTAGCGGTCCGCAGAAGTCCATCGATACTTCACACCATGGTGCAGCAGGTAGTGGTGAAGGTTGTAGAGGTGTTGGTCTTGAAGTATCCACTGCAGCTTGGCAAGAGACACAGGCATCATGCATGTCCTTTGCTTGACGATCAATGCCAGGAAACCACACCTTTTCTCGTAGCAGCTGTTTGATCCTAACAAGACTTTGGTGTCCTTGATGTGCAGGCTTCAGAGCACGTTGCTGGAGAACAGCTGGAATGACGATACGAGTACCTCGCAGCACGGTGTCGCGTTGTTGCGTAACACTTAATTCTGTCTGGATGCGTCCAAGTGCTTTGAATGCATCTTGGTCAACTCCTGAGGGTGGGATGCGTGGAAACTTTTTCTTAGTCAATGCATCCACTGTTGCTTGCAGAGTTGGGTCCTCTAGGGTTGCAATACGGATTTCATCAAGAGTGAGAGCCTTAGGGACTGCATCACAGGTTACAGAGTGTACATATTCCTCGGCAACTTGAATTATATCTGAGTTGATGTGCAGATGAACTTTGCTATCAGTAGAACAATGCATGGGTTCAAATCGATCAAAAAATTCAGCAACAATAGCATCAACATTGTCTGCAGCTTCCACTGCTACAACATTAGAAAGCTGAAGTAGCCCCAATTTGGTTGAAGTCTTGTAACTGAGTAAAGACTCCTTTGCATTCCTAACAACATGGAATGTAGTAGTGAGCATTGCATTCTTTGACTTAATCTCTGCAGTGAAAGTTCCAATCACTGGCAAGGCTACCTTTGAAGCATAGGCAGTGGCTTTACATACCTTTACCATGTTTGATCCAGTGTCAATGAGAACTTTGAGACAAATACCAGCAATGTATACACATGTCTCTGGGTTGTTTGGAAGATCATTCCATTCTATGATTGCTTGTACTTCATAAGTATAATCACATTCACTGTCATCTGAGACTGGTTGTAATGAAATGTTGTCTTGTACATTATTAACATTCTGGATATGAGGTGCAATATTGTGTTTACCACCTCGACCCCTATGACCTGATCCTCGTACAATACTTTTGTTCACTGACTGTGGTTTCTTTAGTGCGGAACTACACATAGCACCAAAATGACCTAGTTTCCCACACTCATAGCACTTCTTACCTTGAGCAGGACAAACATTATCTTGGTGTGGGTAGTCTCCTCCACAATTGTAACATTTATTGTTGACACCCTCTGATGTGGGTCGTTGTGACTGCTTGAGTCTTGTTCCTTGACCCCAGTTGTGATGTGGTTCTCGGCTCAATTTACTGTTAGGTTTGGCATGATATCTTCTTTGATCACGGTGTCCTCCCAGAACCTTACGTACCTCATCACTGTTTGTAACAGTGGCAGAACCGTTGTTGGCACTGCACTCCATGACACGAGCATCACGTGCAGCATCTTCCATTCGACGAGCCATATCCAGTATCTTGGTAAGAGAACTTTCATCATCAACAAGTTCTAGAGCTCTTCAACGGAGACGTGTAGATGTGCATGTTTCAATTATTTGCTGTTTGATTTCTTTGTCAACATCAGCAAACTCACAATAGGCTGCTAAACCCTGCAGACGTGTGTGGTATTGATCAACGGTTTCATTAGAGAGTTGTTTTGCTCTCCTGAAATGCATAATTTCCATTGCAGTATTTTGTCTTGGTTTGAAGTGCTCAGTTAATTTGGCTTTGGCAATGTCATAATCTTTGGCACCACCAGTGTCTTTCAGTGTTTCAAAGATGTCACAAACTCTATCACCTACATAATGAAGTAGAAAGGCACGCTTTCTTTCGGCACTTTTGATGTCTGAAACTAACAACAAATTTTCAAACCATTTAAGCCATTTGGTCCACCTCTGTGACAGGTTTGTCTGGTTACAGTCAGGATCAAATGCAAGAAACTGAGGTATATTTGCCATTTTTACTGTATATATGTAAACTTATCACTTAAATGTTCCTCAGAATATTAAACACTTACTGCACTGTATATGTTAGTTAAGAATTCACTGTAGTTACTTTAATTTTGCAAAGCACACAAGTATTTTAATGCAAAAGTTCACAACAGTACACAATATAGCAGCAACTGACTTCTTACCTAGCCTTGTGTACATGTGGTATTGTTCCTACCTACAGCTGCTCAGCAGTTGTCAGAAGTTGTCAGCAGTTGGTACAGCAGTTGTCAGCAATGTTGTTGTTTGATGAGTTTTCAGCACTGTCAACACAGCAGAGTTCACAGCATGATGAATTTTGTAGCACGAAGCGTCGTTTCGTATACAACATCGAGTTTTGTGCACAGCATCAAACCGT
>NW_025566721.1:0-23037 GCF_020424385.1 Procambarus clarkii | reverse complement strand
ATAGTGACTTTTTTCACGTTTTTCATGTAGTTTGATACTACGTAAATATATTCATTTTAACCAATATTTCGATTCTATTTCATGTAGTATCACGATATGTGATTTGGCCGTCAAATCTCAGAATTTCGCAAAATATTGCATTTTAAGCAAGTTTTCTTGCATTTTGTTTCGTACGAAAAATCATCGAATTTAGCAATATTTTGACGTTTATCATCCCCTTTTCCTTTATGTGACTTAAACAAAATATCATCGAATTAGGCAATATTTTGCCGTTTTCCACGTTTTTGTGAATTTACAGTCTATGGGTATTAATTCATATATATACGATAAAAATGATGCAAACACATAATTGATTAGATAATAACCTTAAATACTTCATTTTCAATCATCTATTTGTTTCTCGTTAAAATACTGAGTAAGATATTGAAAAGGGGAGAAGTTCGGTTTTTATTGCATATATCGACGTTTCAGCCGGATTAGAGCGGTTTTCGTGTACATCTTCCATCGGTAATATAAACGGAAAATCAGGAACATTTTAGTTAATTCTAATGAAAACACATTGATTTTTATCATTTGTATTGGAAACAACATTGTCATATGTCTTTTCTTGGATCTAAATAATACGAAACCTCGCTCTATGATTTGAAGTTAAAATCCTCAAATATGGTTAAATAGTGACTTTTTTCACGTTTTTCATGTAGTTTGATATTACGTAAATATATTCATTTTTACCAATATTTCGATACTATTTCATGTAGTATCACGATATGTGATTTGGCCTTCAAATCTCAGAATTTCGCATAATATTGCATTTTAAGCAAGTTTTCTTGCATTTTGTTTCGTACGAAAAATCATCGAATTTAGCAATATTTTGACGTTTATCATCCCCTTTTCCTTTATGTGACTTAAACAAAATATCATCGAATTAGGCAATATTTTGCCGTTTTCCACGTTTTTGTGAATTTACAGTCTATGGGTATTAATTCATATATATACGATAAAAATGATGCAAACACATAATTGATTAGATAATAACCTTAAATACTTCATTTTCAATCATCTATTTGTTTCTCGTTAAAATACTGAGTAAGATATTGAAAAGGGGAGAAGTTCGGTTTTTATTGCATATATCGACGTTTCAGCCGGATTAGAGCGGTTTTACGTGTACATCTTCCCTCGGTAATATAAACGGAAAATCAGGAACATTTTAGTTAATTCTAATGAAAACACATTGATTTTTATCATTTGTATTGGAAACAACATTGTCATATGTCTTTTCTTGGATCTAAATAATACGAAACCTCGCTCTATGATTTGAAGTTAAAATCCTCAAATATGGTTAAATAGTGACTTTTTTCACGTTTTTCATGTAGTTTGATACTACGTAAATATATTCATTTTAACCAATATTTCGATTCTATTTCATGTAGTATCACGATATGTGATTTGGCCTTCAAATCTCAGAATTTCGCAAAATATTGCATTTTAAGCAAGTTTTCTTGCATTTTGTTTCGTACGAAAAATCATCGAATTTAGCAATATTTTGACGTTTATCATCCCCTTTTCCTTTATGTGACTTAAACAAAATATCATCGAATTAGGCAATATTTTGCCGTTTTCCACGTTTTTGTGAATTTACAGTCTATGGGTATTAATTCATATATATACGATAAAAATTATGCAAACACATAATTGATTAGATAATAACCTTAAATACTTCATTTTCAATCATCTATTTGTTTCTCGTTAAAATACTGAGTAAGATATTGAAAAGGGGAGAAGTTCGGTTTTTATTGCATATATCGACGTTTCAGCCGGATTAGAGCGGTTTTACGTGTACATCTTCCCTCGGTAATATAAACGGAAAATCAGGAACATTTTAGTTAATTCTAATGAAAACACATTGATTTTTATCATTTGTATTGGAAACAACATTGTCATATGTCTTTTCTTGGATCTAAATAATACGAAACCTCGCTCTATGATTTGAAGTTAAAATCCTCAAATATGGTTAAATAGTGACTTTTTTCACGTTTTTCATGTAGTTTGATATTACGTAAATATATTCATTTTTACCAATATTTCGATACTATTTCATGTAGTATCACGATATGTGATTTGGCCTTCAAATCTCAGAATTTCGCATAATATTGCATTTTAAGCAAGTTTTCTTGCATTTTGTTTCGTACGAAAAATCATCGAATTTAGCAATATTTTGACGTTTATCATCCCCTTTTCCTTTATGTGATTTAAACAAAATATCATCGAATTAGGCAATATTTTGCCGTTTTCCACGTTTTTGTGAATTTACAGTCTATGGGTATTAATTCATATATATACGATAAAAATGATGCAAACACATAATTGATTAGATAATAACCTTAAATACTTCATTTTCAATCATCTATTTGTTTCTCGTTAAAATACTGAGTAAGATATTGAAAAGGGGAGAAGTTCGGTTTTTATTGCATATATCGACGTTTCAGCCGGATTAGAGCGGTTTTACGTGTACATCTTCCATCGGTAATATAAACGGAAAATCAGGAACATTTTAGTTAATTCTAATGAAAACACATTGATTTTTATCATTTGTATTGGAAACAACATTGTCATATGTCTTTTCTTGGATCTAAATAATACGAAACCTCGCTCTATGATTTGAAGTTAAAATCCTCAAATATGGTTAAATAGTGACTTTTTTCACGTTTTTCATGTAGTTTGATATTACGTAAATATATTCATTTTACCAATATTTCGATACTATTTCATGTAGTATCACGATATGTGATTTGGCCTTCAAATCTCAGAATTTCGCATAATATTGCATTTTAAGCAAGTTTTCTTGCATTTTGTTTCGTACGAAAAATCATCGAATTTAGCAATATTTTGACGTTTATCATCCCCTTTTCCTTTATGTGACTTAAACAAAATATCATCGAATTAGGCAATATTTTGCCGTTTTCCACGTTTTTGTGAATTTACAGTCTATGGGTATTAATTCATATATATACGATAAAAATTATGCAAACACATAATTGATTAGATAATAACCTTAAATACTTCATTTTCAATCATCTATTTGTTTCTCGTTAAAATACTGAGTAAGATATTGAAAAGGGGAGAAGTTCGGTTTTTATTGCATATATCGACGTTTCAGCCGGATTAGAGCGGTTTTACGTGTACATCTTCCCTCGGTAATATAAACGGAAAATCAGGAACATTTTAGTTAATTCTAATGAAAACACATTGATTTTTATCATTTGTATTGGAAACAACATTGTCATATGTCTTTTCTTGGATCTAAATAATACGAAACCTCGCTCTATGATTTGAAGTTAAAATCCTCAAATATGGTTAAATAGTGACTTTTTTCACGTTTTTCATGTAGTTTGATACTACGTAAATATATTCATTTTAACCAATATTTCGATTCTATTTCATGTAGAATCACGATATGTGATTTGGCCGTCAAATATCAGAATTTCGCAAAATATTGCATTTTAAGCAAGTTTTCTTGCATTTTGTTTCGTACGAAAAATCATCGAATTTAGCAATATTTTGACGTTTATCATCCCCTTTTCCTTTATGTGACTTAAACAAAATATCATCGAATTAGGCAATATTTTGCCGTTTTCCACGTTTTTGTGAATTTACAGTCTATGGGTATTAATTCATATATATACGATAAAAATGATGCAAACACATAATTGATTAGATAATAACCTTAAATACTTCATTTTCAATCATCTATTTGTTTCTCGTTAAAATACTGAGTAAGATATTGAAAAGGGGAGAAGTTCGGTTTTTATTGCATATATCGACGTTTCAGCCGGATTAGAGCGGTTTTCGTGTACATCTTCCATCGGTAATATAAACGGAAAATCAGGAACATTTTAGTTAATTCTAATGAAAACACATTGATTTTTATCATTTGTATTGGAAACAACATTGTCATATGTCTTTTCTTGGATCTAAATAATACGAAACCTCGCTCTGTGATTTGAAGTTAAAATCCTCAAATATGGTTAAATATTGACTTTTTTCACGTTTTTCATGTAGTTTGATATTACGTAAATATATTCATTTTTACCAATATTTCGATACTATTTCATGTAGTATCACGATATGTGATTTGGCCTTCAAATCTCAGAATTTCGCATAATATTGCATTTTAAGCAAGTTTTCTTGCATTTTGTTTCGTACGAAAAATCATCGAATTTAGCAATATTTTGACGTTTATCATCCCCTTTTCCTTTATGTGATTTAAACAAAATATCATCGAATTAGGCAATATTTTGCCGTTTTCCACGTTTTTGTGAATTTTCAGTCTATGGGTATTAATTCATATATATACGATAAAAATTATGCAAACACATAATTGATTAGATAATAACCTTAAATACTTCATTTTCAATCATCTATTTGTTTCTCGTTAAAATACTGAGTAAGATATTGAAAAGGGGAGAAGTTCGGTTTTTATTGCATATATCGACGTTTCAGCCGGATTAGAGCGGTTTTACGTGTACATCTTCCCTCGGTAATATAAACGGAAAATCAGGAACATTTTAGTTAATTCTAATGAAAACACATTGATTTTTATCATTTGTATTGGAAACAACATTGTCATATGTCTTTTCTTGGATCTAAATAATACGAAACCTCGCTCTGTGATTTGAAGTTAAAATCCTCAAATATGGTTAAATATTGACTTTTTTCACGTTTTTCATGTAGTTTGATATTACGTAAATATATTCATTTTTACCAATATTTCGATACTATTTCATGTAGTATCACGATATGTGATTTGGCCTTCAAATCTCAGAATTTCGCATAATATTGCATTTTAAGCAAGTTTTCTTGCATTTTGTTTCGTACGAAAAATCATCGAATTTAGCAATATTTTGACGTTTATCATCCCCTTTTCCTTTATGTGATTTAAACAAAATATCATCGAATTAGGCAATATTTTGCCGTTTTTCCACGTTTTTGTGAATTTTCAGTCTATGGGTATTAATTCATATATATACGATAAAAATTATGCAAACACATAATTGATTAGATAATAACCTTAAATACTTCATTTTCAATCATCTATTTGTTTCTCGTTAAAATACTGAGTAAGATATTGAAAAGGGGAGAAGTTCGGTTTTTATTGCATATATCGACGTTTCAGCCGGATTAGAGCGGTTTTACGTGTACATCTTCCCTCGGTAATATAAACGGAAAATCAGGAACATTTTAGTTAATTCTAATGAAAACACATTGATTTTTATCATTTGTATTGGAAACAACATTGTCATATGTCTTTTCTTGGATCTAAATAATACGAAACCTCGCTCTATGATTTGAAGTTAAAATCCTCAAATATGGTTAAATAGTGACTTTTTCACGTTTTTCATGTAGTTTGATACTACGTAAATATATTCATTTTAACCAATATTTCGATTCTATTTCATGTAGAATCACGATATGTGATTTGGCCGTCAAATATCAGAATTTCGCAAAATATTGCATTTTAAGCAAGTTTTCTTGCATTTTGTTTCGTACGAAAAATCATCGAATTTAGCAATATTTTGACGTTTATCATCCCCTTTTCCTTTATGTGACTTAAACAAAATATCATCGAATTAGGCAATATTTTGCCGTTTTCCACGTTTTTGTGAATTTACAGTCTATGGGTATTAATTCATATATATACGATAAAAATGATGCAAACACATAATTGATTAGATAATAACCTTAAATACTTCATTTTCAATCATCTATTTGTTTCTCGTTAAAATACTGAGTAAGATATTGAAAAGGGGAGAAGTTCGGTTTTTATTGCATATATCGACGTTTCAGCCGGAATAGAGCGATTTTCGTGTACATCTTCCATCGGTAATATAAACGGAAAATCAGTAACATTTTAGTTAATACTAATGAAAACACATTGATTTTTATCATTTGTATTGGAAACAACATTGTCATATGTCTTTTCTTGGATCTAAATAATACGAAACCTCGCTCTGTGATTTGAAGTTAAAATCCTCAAATATGGTTAAATATTGACTTTTTTCACGTTTTTCATGTAGTTTGATATTACGTAAATATATTCATTTTTACCAATATTTCGATACTATTTCATGTAGTATCACGATATGTGATTTGGCCTTCAAATCTCAGAATTTCGCATAATATTGCATTTTAAGCAAGTTTTCTTGCATTTTGTTTCGTACGAAAAATCATCGAATTTAGCAATATTTTGACGTTTATCATCCCCTTTTCCTTTATGTGACTTAAACAAAATATCATCGAATTAGGCAATATTTTGCCGTTTTCCACGTTTTTGTGAATTTACAGTCTATGGGTATTAATTCATATATATACGATAAAAATGATGCAAACACATAATTGATTAGATAATAACCTTAAATACTTCATTTTCAATCATCTATTTGTTTCTCGTTAAAATACTGAGTAAGATATTGAAAAGGGGAGAAGTTCGGTTTTTATTGCATATATCGACGTTTCAGCCGGATTAGAGCGGTTTTACGTGTACATCTTCCCTCGGTAATATAAACGGAAAATCAGGAACATTTTAGTTAATTCTAATGAAAACACATTGATTTTTATCATTTGTATTGGAAACAACATTGTCATATGTCTTTTCTTGGATCTAAATAATACGAAACCTCGCTCTATGATTTGAAGTTAAAATCCTCAAATATGGTTAAATAGTGACTTTTTTCACGTTTTTCATGTAGTTTGATATTACGTAAATATATTCATTTTAACCAATATTTCGATACTATTTCATGTAGTATCACGATATGTGATTTGGCCTTCAAATCTCAGAATTTCGCATAATATTGCATTTTAAGCAAGTTTTCTTGCATTTTGTTTCGTACGAAAAATCATCGAATTTAGCAATATTTTGACGTTTATCATCCCCTTTTCCTTTATGTGATTTAAACAAAATATCATCGAATTAGGCAATATTTTGCCGTTTTCCACGTTTTTGTGAATTTTCAGTCTATGGGTATTAATTCATATATATACGATAAAAATGATGCAAACACATAATTGATTAGATAATAACCTTAAATACTTCATTTTCAATCATCTATTTGTTTCTCGTTAAAATACTGAGTAAGATATTGAAAAGGGGAGAAGTTCGGTTTTTATTGCATATATCGACGTTTCAGCCGGATTAGAGCGGTTTTACGTGTACATCTTCCCTCGGTAATATAAACGGAAAATCAGGAACATTTTAGTTAATTCTAATGAAAACACATTGATTTTTATCATTTGTATTGGAAACAACATTGTCATATGTCTTTTCTTGGATCTAAATAATACGAAACCTCGCTCTGTGATTTGAAGTTAAAATCCTCAAATATGGTTAAATAGTGACTTTTTTCACGTTTTTCATGTAGTTTGATACTACGTAAATATATTCATTTTAACCAATATTTCGATTCTATTTCATGTAGAATCACGATATGTGATTTGGCCGTCAAATATCAGAATTTCGCAAAATATTGCATTTTAAGCAAGTTTTCTTGCATTTTGTTTCGTACGAAAAATCATCGAATTTAGCAATATTTTGACGTTTATCATCCCCTTTTCCTTTATGTGACTTAAACAAAATATCATCGAATTAGGCAATATTTTGCCGTTTTCCACGTTTTTGTGAATTTACAGTCTATGGGTATTAATTCATATATATACGATAAAAATGATGCAAACACATAATTGATTAGATAATAACCTTAAATACTTCATTTTCAATCATCTATTTGTTTCTCGTTAAAATACTGAGTAAGATATTGAAAAGGGGAGAAGTTCGGTTTTTATTGCATATATCGACGTTTCAGCCGGATTAGAGCGGTTTTACGTGTACATCTTCCCTCGGTAATATAAACGGAAAATCAGGAACATTTTAGTTAATTCTAATGAAAACACATTGATTTTTATCATTTGTATTGGAAACAACATTGTCATATGTCTTTTCTTGGATCTAAATAATACGAAACCTCGCTCTGTGATTTGAAGTTAAAATCCTCAAATATGGTTAAATATTGACTTTTTTCACGTTTTTCATGTAGTTTGATATTACGTAAATATATTCATTTTTACCAATATTTCGATACTATTTCATGTAGTATCACGATATGTGATTTGGCCTTCAAATCTCAGAATTTCGCATAATATTGCATTTTAAGCAAGTTTTCTTGCATTTTGTTTCGTACGAAAAATCATCGAATTTAGCAATATTTTGACGTTTATCATCCCCTTTTCCTTTATGTGATTTAAACAAAATATCATCGAATTAGGCAATATTTTGCCGTTTTTCCACGTTTTTGTGAATTTTCAGTCTATGGGTATTAATTCATATATATACGATAAAAATTATGCAAACACATAATTGATTAGATAATAACCTTAAATACTTCATTTTCAATCATCTATTTGTTTCTCGTTAAAATACTGAGTAAGATATTGAAAAGGGGAGAAGTTCGGTTTTTATTGCATATATCGACGTTTCAGCCGGATTAGAGCGGTTTTACGTGTACATCTTCCCTCGGTAATATAAACGGAAAATCAGGAACATTTTAGTTAATTCTAATGAAAACACATTGATTTTTATCATTTGTATTGGAAACAACATTGTCATATGTCTTTTCTTGGATCTAAATAATACGAAACCTCGCTCTGTGATTTGAAGTTAAAATCCTCAAATATGGTTAATATTGACTTTTTTCACGTTTTTCATGTAGTTTGATATTACGTAAATATATTCATTTTTACCAATATTTCGATACTATTTCATGTAGTATCACGATATGTGATTTGGCCTTCAAATCTCAGAATTTCGCATAATATTGCATTTTAAGCAAGTTTTCTTGCATTTTGTTTCGTACGAAAAATCATCGAATTTAGCAATATTTTGACGTTTATCATCCCCTTTTCCTTTATGTGATTTAAACAAAATATCATCGAATTAGGCAATATTTTGCCGTTTTTCCACGTTTTTGTGAATTTTCAGTCTATGGGTATTAATTCATATATATACGATAAAAATTATGCAAACACATAATTGATTAGATAATAACCTTAAATACTTCATTTTCAATCATCTATTTGTTTCTCGTTAAAATACTGAGTAAGATATTGAAAAGGGGAGAAGTTCGGTTTTTATTGCATATATCGACGTTTCAGCCGGATTAGAGCGGTTTTACGTGTACATCTTCCCTCGGTAATATAAACGGAAAATCAGGAACATTTTAGTTAATTCTAATGAAAACACATTGATTTTTATCATTTGTATTGGAAACAACATTGTCATATGTCTTTTCTTGGATCTAAATAATACGAAACCTCGCTCTATGATTTGAAGTTAAAATCCTCAAATATGGTTAAATAGTGACTTTTTTCACCTTTTTCATGTAGTTTAATACTACGTAAATATATTCATTTTAACCAATATTTCGATTCTATTTCATGTAGAATCACGATATGTGATTTGGCCGTCAAATATCAGAATTTCGCAAAATATTGCATTTTAAGCAAGTTTTCTTGCATTTTGTTTCGTACGAAAAATCATCGAATTTAGCAATATTTTGACGTTTATCATCCCCTTTTCCTTTATGTGACTTAAACAAAATATCATCGAATTAGGCAATATTTTGCCGTTTTCCACGTTTTTGTGAATTTACAGTCTATGGGTATTAATTCATATATATACGATAAAAATGATGCAAACACATAATTGATTAGATAATAACCTTAAATACTTCATTTTCAATCATCTATTTGTTTCTCGTTAAAATACTGAGTAAGATATTGAAAAGGGAGAAGTTCTGTTTTTATTGCATATATCGACGTTTCAGCCGGAATAGAGCGATTTTCGTGTACATCTTCCATCGGTAATATAAACGGAAAATCAGTAACATTTTAGTTAATACTAATGAAAACACATTGATTTTTATCATTTGTATTGGAAACAACATTGTCATATGTCTTTTCTTGGATCTAAATAATACGAAACCTCGCTCTGTGATTTGAAGTTAAAATCCTCAAATATGGTTAAATATTGACTTTTTTCACGTTTTTCATGTAGTTTGATATTACGTAAATATATTCATTTTTACCAATATTTCGATACTATTTCATGTAGTATCACGATATGTGATTTGGCCTTCAAATCTCAGAATTTCGCATAATATTGCATTTTAAGCAAGTTTTCTTGCATTTTGTTTCGTACGAAAAATCATCGAATTTAGCAATATTTTGACGTTTATCATCCCCTTTTCCTTTATGTGACTTAAACAAAATATCATCGAATTAGGCAATATTTTGCCGTTTTCCACGTTTTTGTGAATTTACAGTCTATGGGTATTAATTCATATATATACGATAAAAATTATGCAAACACATAATTGATTAGATAATAACCTTAAATACTTCATTTTCAATCATCTATTTGTTTCTCGTTAAAATACTGAGTAAGATATTGAAAAGGGGAGAAGTTCGGTTTTTATTGCATATATCGACGTTTCAGCCGGATTAGAGCGGTTTTACGTGTACATCTTCCCTCGGTAATATAAACGGAAAATCAGGAACATTTTAGTTAATTCTAATGAAAACACATTGATTTTTATCATTTGTATTGGAAACAACATTGTCATATGTCTTTTCTTGGATCTAAATAATACGAAACCTCGCTCTATGATTTGAAGTTAAAATCCTCAAATATGGTTAAATAGTGACTTTTTTCACGTTTTTCATGTAGTTTGATACTACGTAAATATATTCATTTTAACCAATATTTCGATTCTATTTCATGTAGAATCACGATATGTGATTTGGCCGTCAAATATCAGAATTTCGCAAAATATTGCATTTTAAGCAAGTTTTCTTGCATTTTGTTTCGTACGAAAAATCATCGAATTTAGCAATATTTTGACGTTTATCATCCCCTTTTCCTTTATGTGACTTAAACAAAATATCATCGAATTAGGCAATATTTTGCCGTTTTCCACGTTTTTGTGAATTTACAGTCTATGGGTATTAATTCATATATATACGATAAAAATGATGCAAACACATAATTGATTAGATAATAACCTTAAATACTTCATTTTCAATCATCTATTTGTTTCTCGTTAAAATACTGAGTAAGATATTGAAAAGGGGAGAAGTTCGGTTTTTATTGCATATATCGACGTTTCAGCCGGATTAGAGCGGTTTTACGTGTACATCTTCCCTCGGTAATATAAACGGAAAATCAGGAACATTTTAGTTAATTCTAATGAAAACACATTGATTTTTATCATTTGTATTGGAAACAACATTGTCATATGTCTTTTCTTGGATCTAAATAATACGAAACCTCGCTCTGTGATTTGAAGTTAAAATCCTCAAATATGGTTAAATAGTGACTTTTTTCACGTTTTTCATGTAGTTTGATACTACGTAAATATATTCATTTTAACCAATATTTCGATTCTATTTCATGTAGAATCACGATATGTGATTTGGCCGTCAAATATCAGAATTTCGCAAAATATTGCATTTTAAGCAAGTTTTCTGCATTTTGTTTCGTACGAAAAATCATCGAATTTAGCAATATTTTGACGTTTATCATCCCCTTTTCCTTTATGTGACTTAAACAAAATATCATCGAATTAGGCAATATTTTGCCGTTTTCCACGTTTTTGTGAATTTACAGTCTATGGGTATTAATTCATATATATACGATAAAAATGATGCAAACACATAATTGATTAGATAATAACCTTAAATACTTCATTTTCAATCATCTATTTGTTTCTCGTTAAAATACTGAGTAAGATATTTAAAAGGGGAGAAGTTCGGTTTTTATTGCATATATCGACGTTTCAGCCGGATTAGAGCGGTTTTACGTGTACATCTTCCCTCGGTAATATAAACGGAAAATCAGGAACATTTTAGTTAATTCTAATGAAAACACTGTCACGTGGGGGTGGGCGGTCCGGGGCTCTGCTAACACTCGGCTGCTAGGGGCTCAAAGGGCCCAAATACTCAGCCCCTCCGACTCCCTGGATTCACCGGAGTCTCCTTGGTCACACAAGATAGGACCAACAATGCCCACCTCCGCAGGTCTTTGCTTCCACCACAACGGGGTGCCACTGATTCACCCTGGAAGCCCTTCAGTCAACCACAGGGAAACTGCTGCTAACAGTTCCGGCCTAGACCCGTGGGGGAGTGAAGGAAGACTCAGGCTTACCTATAACCATAACCTCCCTGAGTCTTGCCTGCCAGACAAAAAAAAAGGTTGCAGGAACTCCTTTCCCGCCTGTCTTCTCTATCTTCCTCTTAGCAAGGTCGCCAGCTGGGTTATTATATCTGCACCCCAGCAATGCAGTTCAGTGGGTGTATCATATATCGTTTGTAGCCAGAAATGTATGCTCATAGAGAAATATCACAAATGGAGGCACACTCAAACACAGTAATAAAATGTGTGGATTTACTGACGCAAATTACATGAACACACACACACAATCACAAGTAATACATGAATATGGGAATATGGATAATAAGTCTGGAGATCGTCAGCCTCTTCTTCCACGACCTCCAACACTCCTTCAACTGGGCAGGAAGACAGGAGTCTCACACTCTCACAGGAGGGCCTCTTCACCACGTCGGCACCTCTTCTTCACTGTCCTGCCATCCATACACACTGTCCTCTCTGACAGTCCTGGACACAAGCTGCCTTGCAGCCTACTCTACTATTAAAGTAATAAAGTCTTGCTGCCACATACACAAGCAAATATTGTGGCCTAACTAGCCTACTCATACAAGGGGTAATGGGAGGGAAAATGATCTACCTTACACTCCTGGCTCACGACGCCTGTCCCTCGATGGTGTGAGGTTCCCACGCTTCCTTGGGTCGATCCTCGACGATCCAGGGCGTTCCACAGGTCCTCAGGTGTCGTGAAGCCTTCGCGTCGTCGCCGTTCCAATCCCTGAGATTCAGCTGCCCCAATCCTGGTTCATCGATGGGCGCTGAGCTAATCACTATTTTTCCCCACACTCGCCTCTCCCACAGGGCGTCGCTCCTTGTCCTAGGCACGGTGTCGTCCTTCCAAGATTCTCAGTGGATGTGACCCCAGTCACAGCTAGCTTGCTCGCCCACCTTCCAGACCTCAACGTCCAGCCAGCGGCGCCGCCCAGCGTCGTCGCCGACTATTTTCCAAGTTTGGGCACTTCTCTGCTCACTGAACTTGGTTCCTCTTTGGCTTCCCAGAAGCGCAGGGTCTCCAATAACTGTGGTAGGCTGCGCAGGCCAGCTCAATCCACTGAACAAGGCTTGCAGAGCCTCCAATCTTTGAGAGCAGACCGAGGCGCGTCCTGTCGCTTCCACGGTCAGTACAACTCTGACGTTGGCGCCGCCCGGGGCACTCGGTGACGTCATGGCGGGCCCTGATTTGTCGCCCGCGACCTACGTCGGCCAATCCGCGATCGGCTTGTCTCCCTTCCAAAAGGTCATATCTGCCGTAGGGGATACTGTTTCATTTTATAACAGGGCGCCAATTTTCCTTTATTTACAACTTATAATATAACTTCTTTCCCTTAACTGGCAGCCGGTCTGGTCGCCACATATATCAATAGATTCCCTGAACCTCAGAGAATCAGTAGGGAGAGCTGATATGACTCTTTAAGCCGGCAAACGAAAGAAATAGGAGAGGGCACCGTAACATACCCCTCCCCTTAAAATAAGAGTCATATCGGAAGAGCAGCACTCAAGAGGGCAACCTATACTCTTGCTCCCTCCGTTCCTGAAGTGTCACTCCTCCAGTTGGTGACGTGGCTCATACCACTTTGCCAGTCACTTGCCTCATTGTATCTCCACCTCGCATAGTACCGGGTGTGATGGGTGTTCCCTGAACATCTACAAGAAATCCCCTCTCCGTGGCTACGAGTGTACTCCCACGGCTCGTTACCACTGTAAGATTCAGTGAATGCGGCGCCTCCACCGCGTCGTGCACTCCGAGATAGTCTTGCATTTCCACTGCGTCCTACAGGTACTCCATGTTTCCTCTCATGATCTCCTCTTCGCCAATCTTCTCTCTTCTCGGTTCCTCTTCTCCCGTAGGTGCGTTGTCTCCTCACAGTGGCACTTGTAACCTGTACTCCATCCAGCAGCTTCCTCTCTTCCACACTAGGCTTTTGCGATGGCCCAATGCCCCTCTGGTTAGGCTGGCGCCTACCCTGGGTGTACCTATTCCCTGCTTTCTTCGTATTGCCTTTCCTATACCACTCGCTCCTTCGTTCCCGACGAACATCTTCACTCCTCCATGAGATTCTCTTCCCTGCAGACGTCTTCTTCGGTTCGTGGTTGGGCTCATCCACCTCCCTGTGGCTCACCTCACCACGGTGGTTCATCTTGCACCTACCACTATTCATCTGGCCGGCATAGGGTGCACTGCGTCGTGGTTCCTCCACTCTGCCCCTCACTGCTGTTCGCTCATCCACTGAGCTTACTTTATTCACGTTTCTGTATGGAGGGAGTGCGGTCTGCAGCCTCCTCACCGCCCCAGGCGTTTGCACAGCTGTTCCTCGCCACTCCTCCATACGCATCATCAGGCTTAGTCGGAGGTCCACGTCGGGGTTTTCCACAACCTCCGACGTCCTCTCTGCACTCTCGCCCTCGTTGTCGTCGTCTCTGGCGACGTTTTCCCTGTCGAAGTCGGCTTCCTCACTATTATTTGGAGCGACTGATACCTCACCTGGCAGGGTTGTACCGCTGCTTGAAACATAGGCACTCCTGGCCCAATCGGGTTGTATCCTGCCTCCTCCGAGGTCATTACCCAGCACCATCTGTACATGCTCTAGGGGTAACTTAGGGGCTACAGCTACTATAGCTTTCTCGACTCCGCAGTCGGCAATCAGCTGTACTTCGTGAAGTGGCAACCTGTATTCCTCCCCCACACTGCGTATCCTCACCACTCCCACAGGTGAATCATTAAATTCCTTGGGGAGAATACTCCTGGTCACCATACTTATGTCAGCACCCGTATCTCGAAGCACGGCAACCTCCACTGGGTCTGACTTTCCAAACTTCACGTTGGCTCCGAAAACGAAGGGATGTTCACCCAACTTCATTTCCCAACCATTCACGTTGGGTCCACTATAATATGGGGTGTGAACAAACACTCTCTCCTCTTCCAACATTAATCCTACATTCCTTTGGTGCTCCTCACACTCGCGGGCATAATGTCCTCTCACACCACAGTTGTAGCATCGGCTGCCTCCCCTGGGCGGCCACTCGCCAGTCACTCTGGCGGTACCACTTGCAGACGTCCCCTGTGTCCTCCTTGGACTCCTTGTCGTCGTATCCGGGACTGCAGCACTTGCTCCCGAGTCAGGTCCACTGCTCACAGCTTGGGGCTTCCTCCCCGCGTCTCTTGAGCTCTTGAACCACGTTACTTCATCGGGCACACTACTCTTGGGAGAGTCCCCACCCGTCCTCGCTCCTCCTGAACTCCTAAGGTTCCCTCCCGACCTGGGGTAAGGCGAGTGTCTGGGCGGCCCCTCCCTCCTGATATGTAGTGCCTCCTCCAGCATGTCGGCTCGATCCGCTACAGCCTTCAGGTCCTTAATACCTGCTTCTCTCACCCTTACTCGCAACTCAGGATGGATCACCGACATGAACTTCTCCATCACTATCAGTCGTTTAACATCATCCACCGACTCCGCTTCCTCCGCCTTCAACCATCGTAGGAATTTCCGTTCCATATCCCTGGCGGTCTCGGCGTAAGTCTTTCCCGACGCTCTTGTACACTCTCTGAACCGCTTCCGGTACATCTCCGGAGTCAGCCGGAATGAGTGGAGAACCGCATTCTTAATCGCGTCATAACTAGTACACTCCTCTAGGTCCAGCACGTTATAGGCTTCCCGGGCCTCACCAGTCAATCTGCCCTGGACCAGAGCAGCCCAATCATCTTCCGGCCACTCCTTCAGAGTTGCTATCCGTTCAAAGTGTTCGAAGAACGCCTCAGCTTCTTGTGGTTCGAACGTAGGTAAGTCACGTTCCCTTACCTTGAGGTCATCCCGCCGTGTGAAATTCACCTACTATTGTCCATGCTCTTATAATATTACAGATCAGCTACATCCTATTGAAGGCTCGTAGTTTTGTTTTGAGAAATATTAGTTGTTCTTAGTAAATTATAATAAGCACAATAAATTATTACATAGAATAAGTGCTTCACCAATCAATATTATATACCATAGTTTGTGCTTTAGAAATCTTTAAAGAATGTTTTGTAGGAACGCTAACAGAAAACGATGTTATGTTGGAATGTATATAGGGTAAACTACTGCAAACAGGATGGTATGGTGTGGATTATTGGAAACTATAGGATTAGTATAGGGTCCACTACCACCTGTTAGGTGGGTAAGGGGTCCAATAACACCCGCAGGATGAGTATGGGGGTCACATCCACCCACAGGAATGGTATGGGGATCACTTCCACCCACAGGAAGGGTATGGGATCCAATACCATCCACTGGATGTGTATTGCGTCCACTACCACCGACAGGATGGGTATGGGCTCACAACCACCCACAGGATAGGTATGGGGTCCAATACCACCCACAGGATGAGTATGGGGTCCACTATAACCCACAGGATGGGTATGGGGCTCCAACCACCCACAGAATAAGTATGGGGTACAATAACACCCACTGGATATGTATGGCATCCATTGCCCCCACAGGATGACTATAGGGTACAGTATCGCCCACAGGATTAGTATATAGGGTTCACTGCCGCCCACAGAGTCGGTATGGGGTCCACCGCCACCCACAGGGTCGGTATGGGGTCCACTACCGCCCACAGGGTCGCTATGAAGTCAACTACCGTCCACAGGGTCGGTAGGGGTCCACTACCGCCCACAGGGTCGGCAGGGGGTCCACTGCCACCCACTGGGTCGGTAGGGGGTCCACTGCCGCCCACAGGATCGATAGGGGGTCCACTGCCGCCCACAGGGTCGATATGGGGGGGGGTCCACTACCGCCCACAGGATCGATAGGGGGTCCACTGCCGCCCACAGGGTCGGTAGGGGGTCCACTGCCGCCCACACGTTCGGTAGGGGTCCACTGCCGCCCACAGGGTCGGTAGGGGGTCCACTGCCGCCCACAGGATCGATAGGGGGTCCACTGCCGCCCACAGGGTCGATAGGGGGTCCCTTACCGCCCACAGGGTCTCTATGAAGTCAACTACCGCCCATAGTGTTTGTATAGTGTCCACTATCGCCCATAGTGTTATTATGGGGTCCACTACCCCTCATAGGGTCGGTATGGGGGTCCATTACTACCCACAGGGTGTGTCTGGGGTCTATTTTGGCAATACTGCTTTTCCAATCTCATTTGTTGTTCAATGTAAAATATTTGTTGCTCGACTTGCAACAATTTATATATATATATATATATATATATATATATATATATATATAGTATAGTGCCTTTGCAATAATGTACCAATGTGTGTATTTTCATAACTCGTTTTAAATTGTTGAAAAATAAATAACTACATTGTGAATGCAAGTCAATGTTTACATGCTAAATCAGAGTTGCCAGATTCCGCTTAAAATAGCAAATTGTGCTTATTTTCAAAGCTTGAGAATTTAGCTTTAAAGTAGTTAAAAAACTACGAATTTCGCAATTTGCTATGTACTTTAGTGTACTATTTTAAAATAAGATTGGTTTTTAAGCTGCAAGTCATATGAATCTCAAAAAAAGTATATTATTAACAATCTTATCTCCATAGTTCACTAGTTTCTGTAAATCAGATCTGGTAACTGTAGGCCAAGTACTGGAAGACTCAAGACACAATGTGTTGAAGCTATTCTCTTTGAAGAAGTCATCTCGACAGGATCTTCCAGCTCCAGCTATAAAACTTCACCAAACATGGATCTACCTAGTACATCAAATGGTAAGGAATTACTAAACTGTACAAAGTTTTATGCTAGAACATTTGTTACAGAATTGTCCCTGTCAGGGACAATTCAGTCCCTATTCTATGTGTACTCCATCACATAGTGACGGAGTATGTGGGAATAATTTTGTTGACACTGTCCATTTTGTCAATTCTACAACAGCAGATAATATGAATTCCCAGAGATATTTGTAACTTGAGATACTTGGTTTGGTTTGGTTAAGTTAGGTTAGGTTAGCCTAACCCAGTAAATCCTCCCCGGCTAGAATATAAACCCCGGACAAAGTGCTCGTGAAATGCCAGGCATTTGCAAATATGAGGATGTGGTTGATTAGATTATATTCTTTTCTATATCATAGATGTTCAATATATGAAAAATATTTTAGACTTAAAAATGGACCCCTGAGGTACTCAACTTAACACATTTCTTCATATTCATTCCCATTTAGTATGACCTTTTGCTCTCTTTGTTTTAACTATTGTTTTGTGCACTTTACAATTTTTTTCATGAACCTGTAATTTCCTTGCTAGTCTTCCATGTGGTACCTTATTAAAGTCTTTAGCATAATCCATGTATACTACATCCACCGGAAACCCTTTATCTGAGTACCATGTTACCATGTCCCAAAAGTGAGGAGGTTTATAAGGTAGCATCTGTTTTTAAGAAGACCATGGTGTGTCGATTGAATAAGATTGTTCACTGAAAGATGGTAAATGATTCCCTCCCTTAGGATTTTCGCCATGAGCTTGCAGATGTGTTATACCTAGCTGATCGGACATTAGTTTTGTGCTTAACTCTTTCTGCTTTTTTTTTAAATACTGTAAGGGTGAAATTTTCATATTTCAAATCTCGGGGTACTATCCCTTGGTTCAGATATTTTGTGGAAAGTATTTTCAGCAGTATTCATAGTTCTTCTGTCAGTTTATTTTCCTTTATAATTAAGGTTTGTTTTCTTTTGTACCATAGAAAGTACCACAGAAAGGTGTTATAATGTTGTGTTAGCTTTTCTGTACAATTTTTCTTTTTTGTTTGTATAAAAGGCTATGCAATGAATTCAAATATTTACGCTACCAATCAATTTTTCAGATAGATCATCGGATTTTGACAGTATGCTGTACATACCAGATGTTCCAAAAATAACTACAGACAACAATAATGGTACTGTGTTTACTATTTTTATACTTTATATATAGGAAGACAAGTTCAATCAATGAGCATTTTAATATATCATCAAAATTTTCATACATTTCTTTCACTTTGTTACACTTGTAAAAACTTATTCTTAGCTATATTTATATAAATGTTAATACCACTGTTAAATGAACATATTGATTTGTGTCCTTATTAGTTATAGCTTATTTATGTTGACCCAGCACCTTACTAAAGGGATTACCTTAACTTGTGTCACTATCTCTCTAGGGGGCTCCAGGTAGGCAGTATAGGTAATGCCACTAACATGCATATCATTATGGGAAAGTCCATAATTTAACACATAATTATAAGTAGGAAATTTGTAGCAAATTTTAAGATTATTAATAGGTACATTGTAGCATAATTTTGCATAAGCATAATTTTCTTGTTTTGTTCTTGTACTTTTCCTTCGAACAGTATTATTTTCTCTTCAGAATTTCACCGGAGAATAGCAGTGATGACTAGAGAACATCTTGAACGTGAGTACCAGAAAGCACGTGCTGCAATGATACAAAGAAATGAGTACTTGAAGAGACTCTTAAACGTGGAGGAACCAAACTCAATAAAGGTGACAAACAAGAAACAGAAAAAAGATAACATACAGGATGTATCACACATTAATTCAAAACAAAGACCAGCTGCACCCCAATCTGATGGTAATCTTCTATTATTTTTTTAACAATATTTCTACAGCTGTTATTTGTGTACTTTCCAATAATATTTGTTGCCTATTTTTAAGTGTATGCTAGACAATTATGGAGATTAAATTACTATAACACTGAACAACTTGGTAGCATAAAGTTAGTTATAGTAATATCTTGAGATTTGTCTGAAAATATTAATACTTGTATACAATTTGCAATTATGTACCATGCTTAAATCTTCAAATGTGCCACCCAGACATTCTGCCTGCTATACTTTCACCACCACACATTCAAAATGCGGGCTATTCTACTAGTGGCAGAACGTACACTCAAAGTTATTTGGCAGCTGGTGAAGAAACTTTGGAATCATTTGATGTTGGTATGTCCCAACATCATTTGTTGGTATTTAAATGAGGGTTTATTTAATGGACACACGTCATAAATATTATGTACCAAAATTGTGCTTAATGCCTATGAAATTTTGTTTAACATATTATACTAATCATTCCTTTCACTTACAAATTTTTCTTACTAATTTGTAATCCCATATTTCAAAGTACTTGCTGCAGAACTTGAACAAATTAAAGATTCTCAGCCAAGTGTTTCTGACTGGCAAAAAAGAAGAAAAAATGCAGAGATTAATTGGGGAGAAAGCAGGGCAATGCTGTTCGATTGGACATTGTCTGAGTTGGGTGTTCCAGATAAAGGTAAATTAAATATTGCTGTGTTCATTAAGGTTATACTGTATAATAAGCATCATATGCAAATTAATGACACTCTATTAATACATTTAGACTTCAGATTGTTTAAAATGTTAGGTATACAGTATTTAAAATTAGTATAAATAATTACCCCTTTTTTCATCAGGTAAAGTTTGTGTACAATGTACAAATTGTGAGGCAAGCATCAAATGTGAAGACTGTTTTGCATTTTTGTGTCACATTTGTGACCAAATGCAACATTTTCTCATGCCTTTCCACCACAGATTATATTGGAAAAATGGCTTTTATGAGCCATTAGACCCGACACAAACTGTGTGCCCTGAAGGAAATATCTTTCACTGGAGTAAGTATACGATACCTGTATAAAATCCGTACTTTGTTCCGAGATTACTTCTACTTCCCAATCCCAGTCTAGAGCTACGATTATCTTGGTATAACAAAATAAAATGAATAAATGTTTCATTTCAGTCATTACAACATTTGGAGAAGTCTTAAAGTTTAAACCTGACACTTGGTTTTATAGATTGATTTAATCGTCTGATTGTTTCTTTTCTGTGAATTTCTCAGTCATTATCTGGAGAATAATGTCAATATTTTGTACAATCAAGAAACAATGAAATATTCAGTCTGAAATTCTTTTCCATAAAACTCATTTTGTCAAACTGTCTTCCTTTTCTTTGTTACCAGAACCTGTTGTACCAGCCCAACCACCAAATTCTTGCCCCAACTGCACAGATTGCAATTTAAAATTTCAAGCTCCAGCAATCTCTGCATCATCACTATAATGGGTAAATAAACTTTAAAATTTACCCTTTTATTTCCATTACCGGATATTCCTGAATCACAATACATTTTTCCTACATGCAAAAGGACATATTGTCAGGTAAATAAAAATATACATTACATTTATGTATACTAATAATAAGTAATGTATACAGTACAGTTGTGTAAAAAAATTTAAGATTTCTGATTGTTTAAGATTAATGATATACGTATCATTTAATATAGTAGGAGGCTTTTAATTTTTGTACAGTAATTTGAATTTTTTTTTACTGTATACTTTTATGTTAAAGGTATTATATGGAGGGCGGTGGCAAGAAGGAAGTGGCATGACTTTAGGGGAAGAGGCAGAACAAGTGTTTGCATACCTCTCACGATACAACTCTACAACTAAAAACATGCTGAAAGCTGGTATTTGTTTATATGGTTCATCTGATCAAGTTTTTTATTATTTTACCTGCCCTGTAATCAGTATAATGCGATTTGTATTCAGTATTCAATAAGTATCAACTCCCTCAAATAATCAATAAAAGAATGAAAACATATTGGTCAAACTTGAGTTGGTCTTGGTGAGTAAAGGTATGTTATGAAACTGTTATTAATCTATGCTCTTCAAGATGTTCATTGCTATAAATATTTTTCTCAGAAAGAACAGAAGAACTCACAGAGGGTGCAGTCTTTTGGAACCATCGAAAAATTGATGGACTGGCTCGTGCATTAGTTACTCGACTCAGAAAGGTACTAAAAATAATATATATTTATTTTATTTATTTGTATTTATTTTGAAACTTATTATAATGCATTTATATGTGAAAGGTATTATAATGCATTTATAGGTTAGTTATGTGTTCAGATCATGTACTACATATATTTTCCATTATAAATTAGCGACCATTTCCTTGAATTAACTGCTTGAACTTTTTCAATATATCAATAAGGTTAATTTGTATAAAGTATATAGTATTTAATTAACCTAAATGTATGATTCCGAGATATATCAAATGTGTTCACAGAGAAATCACAGTATCGTGATATATCACGGGAACTGTGATGAGGGTTTGAACCCCATGCACTGAGTGCTCTCAGATGCATGCTCTAGTTCACTACGCCACGACATGGTCAGATGAATTGCAACTTGGAGTACTACTGCACCCACAAGGATCCCAAGGCTTCCACTGAAGCCAAACCAGGTTTCACACAATTCCCCCATGAACTCGGTCTCTGTCATTCAGTAGTTCTGCCTTTGATGCCCCCATTTCAATGTCTTTCTCCATGTATTGATATATCACAATAATATGAATTCTATGTGTATTGAAAGGGCCATCAGAGGTAAAACTACTGGAGGACACAGACCAAGTACATGGGAAACTGCATGCACAACCGCCCATGGAATGGGTATGGGGGTGCATAATTAACAAAAATTGAATTGTGGGTTCATTAGTACCCTAGGTTGCAATTCTTTTGACCATGTTGTGGCGCATTCAACTACAGCAAGCATCTGGGAATGCCAAGCCCATAGGTTCGAACCACTCATCATGGTTAATGTGATTTGTTCATTAAATTTATTATATTTTCAAATAGGCCAGAGAGACGGAAATAACAGTTTCAAATGAGATCGACAAACTTGATGTTCAAAAGTCATTGATTCAAGAATGGCGATCTGACCTACAAATGATTTGTAAGGAGTTAGAGTTAAACACTGGAACAACCTCGAAGAACATAAAATATTCTATC
>NW_025566720.1:70000-98009 GCF_020424385.1 Procambarus clarkii | reverse complement strand
CCTCGCCCTCCTCCTCCTTCCTCCTTGCTCTCCTCCTTACTTCTCGCCCTTCTCCTCCTTAAGTGCAGTATGGATGCACTTCCATATACTCCCCTTCCCCTCCTCTTCCTTGACTTCTATAGTACTGAGGTGTTGGTGAGTTGCATTTACCTGCATGCACTCACCTAGTTGCTCTCAAGCAGTTGTACTCACATACATGCACCGCCTAGTAGTTCTCATGTAGTTGTACTCACCTACTTGTATTCATCTAGCAGTGTTCACCATTGTGTACTCACCTAGCTACATGTACTTTCCTAGTTTCACTCATATAGTTGTACTTGCCTAGTTGTACTCACCTATTTGTTCTTCAGTTATATTTAATGTAAAATCTACTATAATACAGATGCATGTGATAAAGAGGTATTTTGATGCACTCTATTTTTTTATTAGAAAAAAAATGGTAGATTAAATGTTGGGTGTGTCCTTCATACACCTATGCAGCAGCATTTTCCATTTATGTTGATGTATTATACATAAAGTACCAAAATATAATTTAAACATAAAAACAGTATTACTGAATACATCATTTAGCAAACAGGGTTATAAAAACAATTTTTAGCAAATCATAATAAAAAGTAAATGTTTGCACACCTATCATACAATTAAGTCACAGCAGTCAATATTTATATGTATAATGTACATAAATTTAATATATAATCATGAACAAAATATTTTTTTTAATAAATAGAGGTGAAACTAGTGTAAGAAAAGGCAGCATTTGCCATATTATATAAAGAAATACTTTTACCATTCTTAGGTTAAAGGTTGCTCATGTGCCTGTTGAACCACCAATGAAACTTTTCTCTCCCCACAACCATGATGAAACTTAGGTGAAAGTTTCCAAAACGTTTTGTGTTTGCTGGGATTATGGGGTTGTAGCATCACTTTAATACTGACCATTATGGGGGTGTAGCATCACTTTAATACTGACCCATTATGGGGGTGTAGCATCACTTTGATACTGACCCATTATGGGGGTGTAGCATCACTTTGATACTGACCCATTATGGGGGTGTAGCATCACTTTGATACTGACCCATTATGGGGGTGTAGCATTACTTTGATACTGTCCCATTCTGGGGGTGTAGCCTCACTTTGATACTGACCCATTAGGGGGCATTGCAGTGAAAAAATTCGGCCAAACACGAATTTTTCTGAAAAATTTCTAAAAATACTACAACGTTCTGGCAACAATGTGGTACAAACCGTTTAATGTTATGATAATAAATAACGTAATTAGAGTAAATTTTCCAGCCACAATTGTCCCAAATCTGGTCCTCGCGGCTTGGCTGCGCCGTAGGGTGATGCGTCATACGTTGTAAGCGTCTAGTATTTCGTAATAGTGGAAAATATCTTGTTATGCATATACAAATTATAAACTCACTCATTGGCAACAGTCTTGTGTGAGAGGGAGGGAGGATAAGCCGATTACTGACTCAGTCAGCCCCTCTGTATCTGTGCAGGCATCGTATCCCTGACGCGCTCTCACAGATCATCCTGTAGATCGTATTTTGTTGTATCTACTGCACAATGGTTATAGTATCGGACAAGAAGAAAGCTCTAAAGGTAAGAGCTCTACGCGCTAGCCAAGTAAAGAAGAAGTGTAAAGCCGCACTGAGGCAAAACAGAGTTCTCTTGAGTGAAGATAGAGGAGGGCTCGCTGCAGGAGTGTGTCACAGCCTCCCGCCCCACAACGCACACTACCTCGCCTCACTACATCACACTCCCAGGCACCCGCAGCACCTGCCACACCTCCTGCGGCACCTGCCACACCTCCTGCAGCACCTGCCACACCTACTGCGGCACCTAGTGCCACACCTGCGGCACCGGCCACACGGCATATGCCACTCAAGATCTTAGACTTGCAACTCCAGACGTTCTCCCTCTTGATGTTGCAGGATGTTGCATATTTCAGACTAATTATATTAGGTTAGTATGTTTTATTTTTTATATTTTGATATTACATCATAAATAATTGTAAATATAAAGCTGCTGTCTTTGTTTTTATTTTTTTTTTGATAATTTAATTTCTTTTTTTATCAGGCGATCTTCATGAAACTTCCACACCTTACTGAAGGAATGCCAATCTACAAGGGTGGTAATTTTGATTGAAATTGGTCGTTCATCAACCTCAGCCACAGGTGGCTAAACTTTGACCTTGATTTTCTACAGGTATTTAATTTGCAACTACATGGTTGAATAACTTTTTTATTTATCATTCAATTTATATGAAACTTGCACATTATATGTAGAGTCTATGCCTCTAAAAACTCGAGTATTATTTTTTTCCTAAGATCATTTATTGATTTTATAAATATTTAAAAACATCATTTTGTTGCATAATTTTTTTTTGTGAACTTTGAAAATTTGTATTATTGCACTAAATACATTTGGGATAGTAATGTTACAAGACAACCTTTATTATATAGTAATGTGATAGCTGAGTATCATATAAATGATTTCGGTTGATATTTGTATTTGTTATATCAACTTTAAAACATGTTAAAAAATGTTTTTTTTTTCTCCCTCTCTATTTAGGCTGCGATGCTGAAACTTGAACCAGTTGCAGCCCTCTTTAAATGTAACACGTCAATAAATTTTCATTGCACTAGAACAACTTTTATGAAACCAAACTAATGCCCCCTTATGGGGGTGTAGCCTCACTTTGATACTGTCCCATTATGGGGTTGTAGCATCACTCTGATACTGACCCATTACTGGGGTGTAGCATCACTTTGATACTGACCCATTATGGGGGTGTAGCGTTACTTTGATACTGTCCCATAATGGGGGTGTAGCATCACTTTGATACTTACCCATTATGGTGGTGTAGCATCACTTTGATACTGACCCATTATGGAGGCATAACATCACTCTGATACTGACCCATTATGGGGGTGTAGCATCACTTTGATACTGACCCATTATGGGGGCATAGCATCACTCTGATACTGACCCGTTATGGGGGTGTAGCATCACTTTGTTACTGACCCGTTATGGGGGTGTAGCATCACTTTGTTACTGACCCATTATGGGGGTTACCTTGAGGTGCTTCTTCCTTACCTTGAGGTGCTTTCGGGGCTTAGCGTCCCCGCGGCCCGGTCGTCAACCAGGCCTTCTGGTTGCTGGACTGATCAACCAGGCTGTTAGACGTGGCTGCTCGCAGCCTGACGTATGAGTCACAGCCTGGTTGATCAGGTATCCTTTGGAGGTGCTTATCCAGTTCTCTCTTGAACACTGTGAGGGGTCGGCCAGTTATGCCCCTTATGTGTAGCGGAAGCGTGTTGAACAGTCTCGGGCCTCTGATGTTGATAGAGTTCTCTCTCAGAGTACCTGTTGCACTTCTGCTTTTCAACGGGGGTATTCTGCACATCCTGCCATGTCTTCTGGTCTCATGTGGTGTTATTTCAGTGTGCAGGTTTGGGACCAGCCCCTCAATTATTTTAATTATTTTCCATGTGTAAATTATTATGTATCTCTCCCGGCTGCGCTCAAGAGAGTACAGACAGATTTAGGCTCTTTAGTCGGTCCCAGTAATTTAGATGTTTTACTGAGTGGATCCTAGCAGTAAAGGATCTCTGCACGCTCTCTAGGTCAGCAATTTCTCCAGCTTTGAAAGGGGCTGTCATTGTGCAGCAGTACTCCACTCTAGAGAGCACAAGCGTTTTGAAAAGTATCATCATTGGTATAGCATCTCTAGTGTGAAAAGTTCTTCTTATCCAACCTGTCATTTTTCTTGCAGTTGTGACGGCTACTTTATTGTGTTCTTTAAAGGTAAGGTCTTCCGACATGAGTACACCCAGATCCTTTACATTGCCTTTTCGTTCTATGTTATGATTTGCCTGAGTTTTGTACGTGGTTTCCGTTTTTATATTTTCATTTTTTCCATAGCGCATGAGCTGGAACTTATCTTCGTTAAACATCATATTATTTTCTGTAGCCCATAGAAAGACCTGATCTACATCTGATTGGAGGTTTGCCATGTCCTCTATGTGGCCTACTCTCATGAAAATCCTAGTGTCATCTGCAAAGGATGATACAGTGCTATAGGTTGTGTTCTTGTCTATGTCCGATATGAGGATGAGAAAAAGTACTGGAGCAAGCACAGTACCCTGGGGAACTAAGCTCTTCACGGTTGATGGGCTGGATTTTATTTTGTTGACTATTACACATTGGGTTCTGTTAGTCAGGAAATTGTAGATCCATCTGCCTATTTTTCCAGAAATTCCCTTTGAACGCATTTTATGTACAATAACACTGTTACGACCCTGGGTTCTTCAGTGGAAACCAGAGGTCAAAATTGAGCTATTAAACTTTCTTATAGTACAGTTGAGTGCATCACGAGCGGCAATTGTTTGTATCTTCCCTGCCAGACGTAAGACTATTCTTGGTTCTCAAAGAGCATTTAAAGACTGAGCTGGGGGTTGATTATTAAATAATAACATAGGCTCCAACTATGTTTAATAATACTCTAATCATTTGTAAAGTAAACCTGAGTAAACTTGGTATAAGGCCGCGGTACGATTAGTTGAGCAGTCTGCCGGCAACGAGATTGCTGGCAGGCGGCTGATCTGGACTGAGGCGGTCTTCTCTGGTTGCTGGCTGTGGTGAAAGGATCTACTTCCTCCTTCCTCCTCGTTTCCTTATTTCTGTGTCTTGTTCAAGCTAAGTATATACTGTGAACATTATTCAATTTCTGACATACTCATGTTCTATGTGTAGGGTATTATATTTTGTGTGTAGAAGGTGTGTTTAGAGTTTATATTACTAGTTATTCTAAAGGGGGTCCCATTGGAACCACGTGGTCCCCACGACAAAAAATGTCTTACCAGATTCAGACAAAATCTCTTATATAAACTACGTGGAATTTGCAATAGATCCACTGCTATTAAACATTGTTTTGTGCGCGATGGTAAAATAATAGCTAGGAAGACTGACTCTGGAAAAACTTATGTCATAATCACTGAAGCACACCTCACTTCTTTCCTGGATGACTGTGGGATATCAGCTGAATAACCAGAACATAATTTGTAGTCTCACATACAACCAAAGTGTACTTAAGCTCTGCCTTTCCTTTCCAAAGGTGTTTATTTTTATTTTTATTTTTTTATTTTTTTGTTTGTTTGTCATCTTTGCCTGTTTTATACTCTTAATTATTTGTTCTTAGTTAATCCCCTTATCACTAAACCTAGGGCTTTTTATTACCCTGTTAATTAACCATTACTAAGCTAATTATCTTCAAGATCATTTTTTTTTTATGATTATCATTTTTCTTATTATTTTTTATTTTACATTTATATTGTCAGTCTCTACTGATTTTTTGTTTTTTTATTTTATGTAACTTCTGTGTCCTCCCTGGCTATCTATTGGATCTTTATTTTACTTCTAAATTGTTACTATTTTATTGTATTTGCTTTTATTCTTGTGTTTTGCTTTATCGTGTATCTTGTATCGTGATCCCTCTGCATCTCTATGCACACTGATATTGATCCTGATCAAAATCTTCTGTCTCATATCTACACCAACCAGCACATTGATCGTCATTATTGCAAGTATTTCACAGCACACCAGGCTAAAAACAAACTCCAAAATAGCACCTGTCTATCAGTTTATAACCAAAATGTTAGATCACTTGGTAAACATTTTGACGATTTAAATGCATTACTCACAGCAATAGGTACTAACCTATCGTTCATTATTTTAACAGAAACTTGGCTAAATAAAGACTATACCCAACTCTACAACTTAGCTGGTTATAAAGCCATTCATAACTGTAGGCCTAATAAAAAAGGTGGTGGCACAGCTATATATTACCGAGATACATTTATCTGCAACAGTGTTATTAGTGACAGAGATGACTACTGTGAATATACTTTTGCTCAGTTTACAATTAAATCCCTTAAATCTTCTTTGACTATTGGAGCCATCTATAGATTTCCCAATACTAACATAGCTTCTTTCTCAGACAACCTAAGGAATCTTATTATAAACAACAATCTCAACAAAAACCACTTCATTCTGGGAGGAGATTTTAATATTGACCTGGGTCAACAAAATTGCTCTCAAGTTGACTATTTCCTTAACAGCATGAACTCCTGTATGCTAATCCCCACAATCACCAAACCTACCCGAGTCACTCAAACATCAGCCACTACCTTGGACCATATATGGACAAACATAACAGCTCCCCTTGTATCTGGTATAATCTACGACAGAACAACTGACCACTATCCTACCTTTCTCATAGCGAACATGGACATAACACCACCAAAAAGCAAGAAACTTTCATTTAGGCTACACAGTGAATCAGCTTTAGACAATCTTACAGAGGCACTTTACAATATTAACTGGGATTCTGAATTCAATAATACCCATGATATAAATTCATTAGCTAACCTCTTCATTTCCAAAACTCTAAGCCTCTACAACATTCATTGTCCCCTTCTTACCAAGCAAGTAACTGACAAAAGATTAAACAATCCATGGCTCGCAAGTGGCATTCTCAACTCAATCAACAAGAAACATGAATATGAAAAGAAAGTTAGGATTGGCCTAGTTTCAAAGGAAGTAGCTAAAAGGTACACATCAATGCTTACCAGTATCATAAGAAAGGCAAAACTTGCATATTATGTGAATAGATTCAATGAAGCAAAAGGCAACATGAAAAGCACTTGGAAAACTATCTCTAGTATCCTAGGAACTAAACAACACTCACATAACCAAATAAAACTCTACAAGGATGGGGGTATACCGTCAACTGACTTAGAAATGGCAAATGAATTTAATAGTTTCTTTTCATCGGTTGGTGCTAATCTTGCCAGTAAAATCCCACAGACTCAGACACATATTAACACATATCTCTCAGGCAGCTATCCAAACTCTCTTCTCCTTTCACCAATCAGCCCGGCAGATGTTGTGTCCATCATACATTCTCTAAAAACCAAGGCAGGGAACACCAGTGAAATTCCGTCCATTGTGTACAAGAGAGCCTCCCATGCCCTTGCCCCACCCATAGCACTACTGTTCAACAAATCTATAGAGTATCACACCTTCCCTGATATCCTCAAAAAAGCAAGAGTAACGCCAGTCCATAAAGGAGGCAATCCGGCGGACATAAACAATTATAGACCAATATCAAATCTACCCATTCTATCAAAAATATTTGAAAAAATTATTTACAAACAGCTCTATTCCTATCTCGTAAAATTCGACATACTCAGCCCCAGCCAGTTTGGCTTCCGGTCCCAAAAGAGTACCAATGATGCAATCATTAGTCTCCTTGACATTATCTACTCAGCCCTTGACAAAAATGAGTTTCCGATTGGACTCTTCATTGACCTAAGAAAAGCCTTTGATACTGTTAATCACAACTACCTCTTACTTAAACTCCAGCATTATGGAATCCGAGGCCTTGCCCTTGACTACATCCGATCCTATCTTAGTGACAGACACCAATATGTAACCATCAATGATACAACTTCTTCCACTCTACCAATTACCGTTGGAGTGCCACAGGGCAGCATCTTAGGACCTCTTCTATTTCTTATATATATAAACGATCTGCCTAATGTCTCTAATATTCTCAAACCTATATTGTTTGCTGACGATACTACCCTTATCTACTCAAACCTCAACCCACATACACTAAATAATGTTGTGAATAATGAATTAAAAAAAGTCCACTTATGGATGTCAACGAACAAACTAACATTAAACATCGAAAAGACTTACTACATCTTATTTGGAAGCAAATCATCAAATGCAATTCAGCTACAGATAGACAACATTAACATCAGTAATAAAAATGATGGCAAGTTTCTTGGCCTATTCCTAGACAAGAGACTCAACTTCAGCACCCACATTCAACACATAACTAAGAAAGTCTCTAAGACAGTTGGTATACTCTCCAAAATCAGATATTATGTTCCTAACTCTGCTCTCCTCTCACTATATTATGCACTAATCTACCCCTATCTTAATTATGGTATCTGTGCATGGGGGTCTACCACTGCAAACCACCTTAAGCCCATCATCACACAGCAAAAATCTGCTATCAGAATAATAACTAACTCTGCTTTCAGACAACACTCAGCTCCCTTGTTTAAATCCCTAAACTTGCTAAATATTAACTCCCTCCACACATTCTCTTGTGTCAACTACATTTACAAAACCCTGTCCTTAAATGCAAACCATGCTCTGAAACTCTCCCTGGACAGATGTAATAGGACCCATTATTACCACACCAGAAATAAATATCTCTTTGATATCCCCAGGGTCAAACTTAATCTGTGTAAATACTCTATGCAAATTAAGGGACCTAGTCTATGGAACTCACTCCCTAGTGAATTGAAAAACTTTTGCCTTATTTAAAAGCAAAACCAAAAAGTACCTAACTTCATCTATTTAGTTTCCTACACTGAGCTTTAAATTTGCTCTGTACCTAGTGTTACCCAATCTCCTAATTTTTATGTAATATCAAACAACCTTATCATTGTGTTCATTGCTGTCTTCTTTTATGTGCTAGCCATATGCTGTATTGTGACTACCAATTTTTGTCAACTACCATTCAAGCTGTCATTGCAATCAATCTTATATTGTTTCTGCTGTATTGTGCCTACCAATTTGTTGTCAACTACCATTTTAAGCTGTCATTGCAATCAATCATAGCTACCTATGTGCTTTAATAAACTGTACCTATAATTTTCTCTCATCTTTTTTTTTCATTCCATGTAATCTGTTATCATTTTCTTGTCTATAAATTTTGCAAGTATTTACCTCCTTAAAATTTTCTTAGATTAAGGACCTGCCCGAAACGCTGCGCGTGCTAGTGGCTTTACAAGACTGTAATTACCATATTTGTATCCTCACATTCCTTATGTACATTCTTGTATATGCATAAATAAATAAATAAATAAATAAAACCTTGTATCCTGCTTATGTGGACCAAGGCTTTTAACATAAGGTAGTGTGGTAAAGTTATTATTATTATTGTTATTGGTGTGAGTGTGTATGGGGGGTTGTTAAGGGGTTAATAAATAAGTACCTTAGAACAGAGTATCCCTTCTTCCTGTGTGGGAGTGCATTGATCAATCCTTAGACTGACATATATGGTCTAGTAGCAAGTTATTATTACTGTGGATAGTTTATTTTGGGGGCCGGGCCTTTTAGCTCTCCCATATTTGATAACTCTGTCTTCTAACTACCCTTATCCCTTAATAGTACCAGTTCCCCCATAGCAGGCACCACCATTTATTTTTATAACAAGTGGTTGGCCAGTCCGGGAGGAACATTATAAGTGTAAAAAATTAGATTCTTGAGTGACAAAGCTAAAATTTTTTGTTTTCCGCAGAACGGTTGTGTGCTAGCCTAGGGTCCAGCTCATCTAGCAAAGGACATTCTTGCACTGACTGGACACCCAGCTGGATCCCTTCACGATTAAGGTTAGTGTGGCCTTGTGTTAGGGGCCGTGCAAATTTTTGTTTTTTTCCAATTTTTATTTTTTAATTTTTTCTTTGGCTGGGAGCTAAAATTATTAGTGATGTCATCTGAAATGCAGAGACTGGCAAGGGAGCCTTCAGTGGTAGAGATAAAGAAACTCACCAAGTCTAATTTAGTATTGTTAGGCAAGGAATTTGACCTAGAATTAAATGTCGCAGATAAAAAGTGGACTTTGGTGAATGAAATATTACAACATTGTATTGATGAAGAACTATTGGCAAGTGATACACCTTTATGCCAGCCTAGCCAAGCAGAAAGTGCAACTCATAGGGATAGAGAATTAGCTCTAGAGTTAGCAAAAATAAAATTAGAGGAGCAAAGACTCAAAACCGAGGAGGCTAGAATTAGAGCGAATGCCACTGGACCTCCACCTGCCGGGGATTCAAACCCCAGGCATTATGAGAAAAAGCATAATTTGCCTAAATTTTCCGAGTCGGACCCTGAAAGGTTTTTCAACCATTTTCAGAGATTGGCCATGTCCATGAACTGGCCAAAGGAAGAGTGGGTGAAAATCCTACTGGGAAGACTTAGGGGTAAAGCACAAGATATTTTTATAAACATGCCTAACGACAAGTGTTTTGAATATGATAAAGTCAGGGAACGTATTTTGCAGGCATATGAAATTACTCCTGAAGCTCACTGCCAAGTTTATCGCAACCTTAGGCCTACTCACAAACAACCACTCACTGAATTTGCTAATGATCAAATTAGATTGTTTGATAAATGGATTCGCTCATCTAAAGCCGAAACATACGAGGCACTCAAGAATACTTTGTTAATCGAACAGTTTATAGATAGTATGCCAGACATTGTAGCTCAGTATATTAGAGGAAGGGTAGAGGTAAATTCTAAAATAGGGGATTTGGCCATGTTGGCAGAAAACTACCAATTGGTGGGCAAAAGGCCCAATAAAAATAATTGTACCCCACAGAGTAACAAAACTTATACCCACAGCCAGTCCAGACCAGCTCATTCTAACCCTTTAACTAATGCACCTTCTGTTTCAGACATAACTAACCCTGTTAAAGTGTCTAGCCCCACGGCACCTAAGGGTGAACTGAAGGGTAATTGTTAGTAATGTCTTTTCTCCCCGACGTTTTTGTGGTCACTGTAAACGTCCAAACCACACTATTAGCCGTTGTTGGCAACTGTACCCGGAAAAAAGACGCAAAGCTCTAGTTGTGACACAGGGCTTGAGGCCTTCGGAAGGGTTAGGGAGTAAGACCTCCAACCCACAATGGTTGGACTTGCTTATCCCATTCTTATCGAAAGGGAGACTACTTTTGTCTGAGGGTTCTTCCTGGAAGGACGTGGTGATCTTCCGAGACACCGGTGCCATCCAGACTTTAATTTTAGAGAGTGCTTTGCAAGGTGCCAACACTCTCAACACTGGAGAGGTGGTACTGGTCGAGGGTGTCACTAGTGATACTCGAGCAGTAGCCCTCCATAAGGTTACCCTGGAATCTGATTTCCACAAGGGTGTTTGTACAGTCGGAGTCACTTCATACCTACCGTTCCATAATGTTGATGTAATAGTTGGTAATGATTTAGCAGGGGATAAGGTATGGGACTCCAGACTGCCTATTATGTTGCCTACCCCTAAGGTTTGCCTGGATCCACCCACCACAGAGGATAATGTTGTGTACCCTGCGTGCGGGTTGACCAGGTCTATGGGACTTAAATGTAAGGGCAGCCCTGTGCTTGCCAAGGTGGTAAATCCCGAGGACACAAGGAACTTTCCGAGTGGTGAAAACCAAGTGGACCTCGTGGACACATTCATGGCCCGACTCGATGACTGTGAGGAGGTGGTTCACCAGCTCACTTACAATAGTGCTCTTATGCCTGTGGGAGCCAGTACACTTGTTAAGTGCACTTGTTAAGTGGGCGGACTTAAGTTTTGTACCAGCAACCGAAACATCTAGTGGTTGGGCTCATGTGAGAGCCCCAGTCATCAGCAGTCCATAAATGTTACCCTGACCGGGGTGGCATGTCTGTGGACAGTGCTAGAGCTGATAGCATCATCTCATTGTATGGCATGGAGCCAGACAACTTTGCGCGCGAACGCCTAGGCCGCAGGCGTGGGGTGAGACATGTGGGGCCCCACGCTCGCTGGCCACTTGAGTGGTTGTCATGGAGACAGCCGCCATCTTAGTAAACATCTTGAGCCGCCATGTTGGTCGGCCATCTTGGAGCTGCCCTAGGGGCTATGCTACACCGTCGCTGATTGGATGAGAGGGGTAGGCCGCTGTATGCCTTCCTCTCATTGGTTATTTCGAGAAGGACGCGGGAATAGCCGTTGTGTAGCATCATTCTGAACTCAGCCTCCACCTTGTCAAGACGTTCCTGTACTCAATTCGGCCAAATTGATGTATAGGGCGTCGTGGTGGCTGGACTACAACTGCTGATGCTTCCTGCTTCACCTACGACATCGGTCGTCACAGAATCCGGCCGAAGTCGTCGCTTGGAGGGGTTTAAGACATTATTGTATGCAGGGGGTAGAGGTACAGTGATCTGGGATCGTGGGGGAATGTGCATACGAGCAGCAACAGACTCGTAGATCCCATACCAGTGATGATTAGACTTGCTAGTGCTCTGTAGCAGTCGATGGGAACGGGGAAATTCGTGTCAGTGTTAAGGCAATTTCCCGTGTTTGTACTACGGTCAGGAACTACCGCCGCCTACGCCACCCGGAGCGAGCCAGCCACCTATAGCGGGGTGCCTGATGTATGGGAATGGTGTGTAAAGCCGGCAGTGTGAATGAGTAAGTACCTATGTGTGTATTTCGGTGATTAGTGGTCTCTAAAGCTTGAATTCGAGGTCAAGTGTTCCGTCACATTGTCACGCAGCACCTGTTCAGGTGGAGTGAATTGTGGGCGAGGAGATTAATCACCTGTGTTGTCATCTTGTCAGTCCAGAGGGACTTAAGGTCTGGTGTACACAGACGTACAGTGTCTGTGTGTGTGTGGGTACACACGGGAACACAGAATATACATAGATTAGACAAGGACGGAGAGGATGTCCATGTAATAAATTCTTTTATTTCATTGTGGTAATCATTTTTGATCGTCCGTGGGACGGAGTGATATCATTTCCATGTGTGGTCTTGCAGGTGTGGAATTCCAACACTGAGCGCTCAGGTATGTGTAACGCCAGTGATTCCTGGCAATGATTATTGTGGAGTGTGCCACAGTGTGGCTTAAATTTCTTGTAGTGTTCCCAGGGCCGTGACAAGTGTGATTTATATAAATATATATATTGTGGTTGCAGTATTAATTAACGTAATTTTGGTGAGGTTTGGTGAGTGACGAGGCCGTCTAGAGAGACCGCCCCCGCTCTGTCGAGTAACGTAACTCTCGAGTGTTTATCGGCATGCGTGACCGATAAATCACTCACCCTTGTGATTTAAGGAGTGTGAGATTCTCCTTAGTGTTCCCAATAACGTTTGATAGCTGTAGGCTACATGTGTCAGCGGTAATTATATATATATATATAATCGTAGTGTCACGGTGCCCAGTGTTAATGTGTTAGTTACTGTGTGGTGATTGCAATATATTGACCTATGTTCTAGGGGTCATTTGCAGCAGTAAGTAAGTAAGTGTGTGCAGTATCCTAATATTTGGAAATTGGAGTACTTGCCGTGTGTGTTATTGCAAAGGGGGTTGTTATTTGATAGTGATTGTTGCTAGTGTTGAGCAATCACCTGATGTGATTGCAGTCCAGTAAAACCATTGTGGGGCAGTGTTCTAGAGGGTTCATGTCCTGTATGTTATTTTGCTAGATTCTGCAGTATTGTCATAGCAACCGGATTGTAACGTAAATCACTGTGATTTGTTAGTGTGATTTGTCATTGTCGTGGGGGAACTCGGCTGTAGACGAGTACTTGGATATACATATATTCTCCTGGTTATCTGGTAGGACATCGAAGTCCAGTATTCAGTGAGGTGATTGCGAGGCAATTAATATAACGTAACCAAGGGAACGCCCATTGCTTTAAGAGAATTTGTTCTTTGACAATTTGAGTAACGTAGAATGCGTTTGGGTTAATTTACTTTCCTGTAAGCAGCTACGGTAGTCTCGAGGAGCCTAGCCATCAGCCAGATAAGAATTAGAGTATTGTCTGTCGTAATTAACGGTCAGTGGGCCGGGTAATTGACGTGTTTCAGGAAGTCAAAGTAATTAATCTCGATCCTTGTTTGATCGACTCACACGAAGGCTACATTGTTCCATTAACGTAACGTCGTTATCTGCCCGGAAGTACCGGCATTGGATTGACTCGTGAGAGGAGTAACGTCATTTATAATAACGTAAACGTGGGGCTAATTACTGTTATTAGTCGCCTGAATTGGTCTGAGTATGGAAGGCTTAGACGGAATTCATACCTTAATGTAAATTGCTGAGCCAGTGTGAAAGGTTGCGTAATTTAATTGTTTAATTATTGATCTTGAGGATAGTAATTAATTACTCTAAAGGGAATCACGAGTGATTACCGTTCTCTTAGCACTTTGGACATTGCAAATCAGTGTTTACCATCGCTGAGTGATTAGTAACCGATTAACGTAAATTAACGTAACTAGTAAAGAGATTAATCAGCTGTCTGGAAGTACAGGGATTAATGGGATTTTCTCACTGAATGCTCGACGGGTAGAGTGTTGTTTGATTTCCGCGTTACTAGTGACAGTTGTAAGAGTTGTTAATTTAACGTAAATGTTACCTTGTTATTAACGTAAATGTTTTTGTGTTATTAACGTAAATCAATTGTTATTGATTGTTGATCGTCCGTGGGACGGAGTGTTAACGTAAGGATTAATTTGAGGAAGGGTGCTGGAGTTGCCAGTGAACCCATTAGTTATTGTTGTCATTGAAAGACTACTGATTTGATTGCATTGCAACCGCTGTTGCAGGTGTAGACTGCACTGAGGCGTAGAACAGTTAGGAGGTTACTGGAGACGTATTTCAGAACCTACTGTGTCATTTGTTGTAATTGTGATTATAGATCTGTTAGTTCTTGCTTGCTTGTTGATTCCTCTGTGGTCACGCTTATGTTCGAGTTAGTTCATTATGCAGTCCGAGGGGCTGGTGTCTAGCTGTCATTGATAGTGTCACAGGAAGGATTTCTAGTAACGTCATTGACATTTCTTTTGTTTTGTTGTAGTAGTTAGTACTTTATTGAATAAACTAAGTTGTTATGGTTAACACTGTCTTTTCGTTACACCCCCACACATTATTATTGTTATGCAAATGTTCTTCACACTCGACTAAAATTGAGACTAATTTTCTGAGCTTTGGATCAAATATACGGCACCACACAACAATAAATTATTGTTGTGAGAGCCCGTGACCTACTCGTTAGATTCGCTTCGGCGATTGGCGAAGGTCGGCGGCCTAAGTGGGGGGGATTTCAATTTTCATTGGGGTCTCGGCGTTTGCTCGCGCCTAGTCAATTGTTCATACATGGTCCCAAAGTGAGGAATGAGCTGGTTACTACACTGGTGTGTTAGCTAAGCAAGTCCTTCCTCAGGCGACCTAGTTGAATATCACGACAGGAATAAAGGTTAAAGAATAAAGAAAGTTCTTAGAAATTTTCCTAGCTAAAATTCCTTATACCAATTTCAATTTATTCCAAAACTTCTCACAAGTTAAAAACTACAAACTCTCACAATGACGTGGCCGAGGACATTGTTGTGAGCCTGCCACCGCCATCTACCAAGAGTAGTGGGGAGGTGGAGGAGAACACTGTTGAGCCTCGGCCAATGGCATCTGACCAAGGCCTAGATGCCTCCATGAGTGAGTAACAGAAAGCTGACCCCACTCTTGCAGATTGTCATGAGACAGCCGTCGCTATGGAGGAAATTGTAGACGCAGCAACTGGGTACTACTACAATGATCAGATTTTGATGAGAAAATGGAGACCACAGAGTGCTCCCTTGTCAAATGAGTGGGAGGTAGTCCACCAGGTTATGTTGCCGACCTGCTATAGAGAAAGAGTTTTGGCAGCTGCTCATGATGATCCTATGGGGGGACATCAAGGTATTAATATTACGTATCACAAAATTTTCAAGTATTTTTTCTGGCCCAAGCTGAAAAGCGATGTGGCAAAATTTTGTAATGCGTGTATTGTTTATCAACTGGTTGGGAAACCAAACCAGACCCCACCTAAAGCTCCTCTAAGGCCAATTGTCGTGCCAGAGGAACCATTTTCTCATGTGGTAATGGACTGTGTTGGACCATTACCTAGAACTAAGTCTGGTAATATTTACCTAATCACGATGATGTGTATCACTACTCGTTACCCAGAGGCTTTTGCTGTAAGGAACATCCGAGCAAAAACTGTTGTTGCTCGTATGTTGCAATTTTTTTCCACTTTTGGACTGCCTCGGGTCGTGCAAACTGACAATGGTACTAACTTTAAGTCTGATATTTTTGAGCAATTTTGTTAGGTCCGTGGAATAACTCATAAGGTTTCCAGCCCATACCATCCACAGAGTCAGGGGGTAATTGAACGTTTCCATCTAACTCTGAAGCAGATGTTGAAGACATCATGCGAGAGTTCCCTCACCTTCTGGGATGAGAATTTACCGTATGTTTTGTTTGCGGGTAGAGAGGGATTACAAAGTTCACTGGGTTGTTCTCCTTTTGAGTTAGTCTTTGGCCATAAAGTTCGTGGACCCTTGCAAATGTCACAGGAGAATCTGTTAGGGAACGTAACGTTAACCGAAGGTTCGGCTTTCTTTGCGCAACACCACCAGAGACTCAAGGACTGCAAGGCGGCTGCACTAAAGTATCTTGGGAAGGCCCCAAGAAAAGATGAAATACAATACAATACAACAATACAATTTTATTTAGGTAAGGTACATACATACAATAAATATTTACAAGGATTGTTTGACTTATAGGTATAGCTAGTACATACAATGCCTAAAGCCACTATTACGCAAAGCGTTTCGGGCATGATAAACTTAAATGACAAGCTTAATACTAATTGAGCATAATGAGTAGAATGAAAACATAGATGAAAAAGCAGCACAAATACAATTATGTCGACAAACAGCGCTCTTTAAAGAAAAAAAACAGACATTGGTTGACAATAGAAGGGTAAGGTAGGTTACAGGGAATTTTTTTTACAGGGAATTTTTTAGGAATTACAGGGAAAGACCGAAACGATGCTACGGCTAAGTTACGGGTATTTCAGCCTGGCGACCCTGTCCTGGTATTAAATCCTCGACTAGGGAACACTATGTCCCACAAGTACGAAGGCCCCTATATTGTGACAGAAAAGACTGGGGACCTCACGTACAAAGTGAGGCACTCTGACAAACGTAACCAGGTAATGCTCGTACATGTAAATCGGCTGAAGAAGTTCCAGGGCCCCAGGCCCATTGCACTAACCAATGTTTCCATTTCCAGTGAGGGAGGGGATGATTGTTCTGGGGACCCAACTAATCTCATTTTCAATAATTGTAGTTCTGTGAATGCTGTGGAGGAGGGACTGTCCCATTTGCAGATGGCCCAACGTGAAGAGGTGCAGTCGTTGGTTGATGAATTCTCCAGTCTGTTCGGGGAGATCCCGACCCAGACTGATGCCATTTGCCATGATGTCAAGTTGACGGACTACACCCCCATTCGCCTTCAACCCTATCGGATGAGTCCAGAAAAGAAGGCCATCGTACGGAAGGAGGTCGACTTCCTGCTCCAGCACGGCCTCATCCGGCTGAGCCAGGGCTCTTGGTGCTCGCCCTGCCTTTTGGTCCCCAAACCAGACGGCTCCTGGCGATTATGCACCGACTATCGGCAGCTCAACAAGGTGACCATTGTGGATGCCTATCCGCTGCCCCTCCTCGAGGACTGCATCGACGAGCTGGGAAACGCCAAGTACGTCTCGAAATTCGACCTCTCGAAGGGGTATTATCAAATCCCACTCATTGAACGTGCTAAACAACTAACTGCATTCGTGACACCTGAGGGTGTTTTTGAGTATCAAGTGTTACCGTTCGGCTTGCGTAATGCCCCTGCCACGTTCCAGAGGCTAATGAACGCTTTGCTCGCTAAGGTGCCAAATTGTCGGGCGTATTTAGATGATATCGTGCTCTTTGACAGAAATTGGGCTGACCACATAGCTAGGTTACGCCAGTTGTTCACAATCTTGAAAAAGGCAAATCTTACCTAAATGCTAAAAAGTGTCATTTTGGCCAAGGCACAGTAACGTACCTCGGTTATGAAGTGGGCCAAGGAAAAGTGTTACCTCGGCAAGATAAAATCAGTGCCATAATGGAGTATCCAGTGCTAGTCTAAAAAGGACGTTCAAAGATTTATCGGTATGTGTGCGTACTATCGACGTTTTTGTCAGAACTTTTCCAGTGTTGTCACTCCTCTCACAGACTTATTGCGGAAGGCCGTTAAATTTAAGTGGTCATCAGACTGTGCAGAGGCATTTAAAAATTTGAAATTGATCTTAGCTTGCTAGTCCAAGGTTCGATCGACCATTTAAAATTCATGTGGACGCGTCTGACTCGGGTGCTGGTGCAGTGTTGTTGCAAACTGGGGATGATCAAGTGGAACACCCAGTATATTATTTTTCTGTGAAATTCGACAAGGCGCAACGCAATTATTCAGTGATAGAAAAAGAGGTGTTGGCGCTAGTGTTAACATGTAAAAAGTTCGAAGTTTACTTCACAGGTAATATAGTGGAAGTGTACACGGACCATAACCCACTAGTCTTCCTGACTCAGATGAAGGGTAAGAATAAACGCATCCTTAGGTGGGCGTTGTACCTACAGGACTTCAATCTTTCCATTACCCACCTACTGGACCGACTAAACGTGATGGCCGACGCTCTGTCCCGGTTGCCTGAATAACATTCATCTGGGCCACAGGAAGCCATTTACCAACTGTCATGCTTTATTTATTTTTTTTTTTAGGTTCTCCTGTGACATTAAATATTCCGTGTCCAATTTATTTCCTTCCCTGTTTTTTTGTTTTTTTTTGTGTGTATGTTTTTTTTCTTTCAGAGAACTCCTTTGTATTTTTCTTGCAGAGAAATTGTTGTTTTTGATTGATTTTTTTTGTCATATATTTTTTCTTTTTATTCTCTGTATACTGTACTCTTACAAAAAAATATGACTACTATTCTAGTAGTCACATTTTTTTTTTCTCTGAAGGGGGGAGGAGTGTTACGACCCTGGGTTCTTCAGTGGAAACCAGAGGTCAAAATTGAGCTATTAAACTTTCTTATAGTACAGTTGAGTGCATCACGAGCGGCAATTGTTTGTATCTTCCCTGCCAGACGTAAGACTATTCTTGGTTCTCAAAGAGCATTTAAAGACTGAGCTGGGGGTTGATTATTAAATAATAACATAGGCTCCAACTATATTTAATAATACTCTAATCATTTGTAAAGTAAACCTGAGTAAACTTGGTATAGGGCCGCGGTGCGATTAGTTGAGCAGTCTGCCGGCAACGAGATAGCTGGCAGGCGGCTGATCTGGACTGAGGCGGTCTTCTCTGGTTGCTGGCTGTGGTGAAAGGATCTACTTCCTCCTTCCTCCTCGTTTCCTTATTTCTGTGTCTTGTTCAAGCTAAGTATATACTGTGTACATTATTCAATTTCTGGCATACTCATGTTCTATGTGTAGGGTATTATATTTTGTGTGTAGTAGGTGTGTTTAGAGTTTATATTACTAGTTATTCTAAAGGGGGTCCCATTGGAACCACGTGGTCCCCTACCCTAAGCTGACTCTAACTTCAAGTTATTCTATAGTAGAGCTTTACCCTAGCTTGTGTTCAGTGTAAAACCTTGTATCCTGCTTATGTGGACCAAGGCTTTTAACATAAGGTAGTGTGGTAAAGTTATTATTATTATTGTTATTGGTGTGAGTGTGTATGGGGGTTGTTAAGGGGTTAATAAATAAGTACCTTAGAACAGAGTATCCCTTCTTCCTGTGTGGGAGTGCATTGATCAATCCTTAGACTGATATATATGGTCTAGTAGCAAGTTATTATTACTGTGGATAGTTTATTTTGGGGGCCGGGCCTTTTAGCTCTCCCATATTTGATAACTCTGTCTTCTAACTACCCTTACCTCTTAATAGTACCAGTTCCCCCATAGCAAACCCACAATTTATTTTTATAACAAACACCATGGTCACATTTATCAAAAGCTTTTGCGAAATCTGTGTAAATTACATCAGCGTTTTGTTTGTCTTCCATAGCATTTAATGCCATATCATAGTGGTCCAGCAACTGCGACAGGCAAGAGCGCCCTGTTCTGAAACCATGTTGTCCGGGGTTATGGAGATTCTGTGATTCCATGTATTTTGTGATCTTACTTCTTAGCATTCTCTCAAAATTTTTTACGATGTGCGATGTTAGTGCTATCAGTTTGTAATTTTTTGCCTCTGCCTTATTTCCTCCTTTATGGAGTGGTGCTATCTCTGCTGTTTTTAGTATGTCAGGGATAACGCCAGTATCTAGGCTTTGTCTTCACAGAATGTGAAGGGCCTGCGATAGTGTTTTTTTTACAGTTCTTGATGAATATGGAGTTCCAAGAATCCGGGCCTGATGCAGAGTGCATAGGCATACTGTTTATGGCTTCTTCAAAATCCAGTGGGGATAGGGTGACGTCTGATATATGATTTGATGTTGGTATCATTTCCATGAAAAATTCATTTGGGTTATCAATCTTTAGTGGCACGCTGAAAACAGAGTCGTACTGCTTCCTCAGTAACTTGCTCATTTCTTTGTTGTCATCGGTGAAAGTTCCATCTCCCTTTCGCAGGGGCCCGATACTAGATGTGATTTTTTATCTTGATTTTGCATAGGAGAAAAAATATTTCGGATTTCTCTCTATTTCACTGATTTTGCCTTTTGCTCTCTTTGCCTTTCCTGGGTTTTGTGTGATTCTTGTAGCTTGAGTTCAATTGTTTCTTTTTCTCTACCTAACATTCTTCGCCGTTCTTGAGATAGGGTGCGACTCTCAAGTTGTTTCGTTTTCTTCGCCTATATAGGGAACGACGTTCCCGTTCCAATCTGCATCTCTTTCTCTTTTTCTTAGGGGTATGCGGTTTGAACATATTTCTAGTGCTACTGAGCTCATTTTTTCCAGGCACTGGTTCAGGTTTGCATGTTCTAGCTGTTCTTCCCAGTTTATTTCTGTGAAGTCCTGGTTTATTTGCTCCCAGTTTATCTGTTTATTATTGAAGTTGAATTTGCTGAAATCTCCTCCACCGGGAATCTGGACTGGTTTTGAAGGTCTATTCCCCATGGTTGTCAGAACTTCAGTTGTGATCTGAGTAACAGGTATTTGTAATCATTATATTCCCGATCAATTGATCATTATTAGTGAAAATGAGGTCCAGCGTGTTCTCCTTCCTAGTTGGTTCTACTATTTGCTGGTTTAAGGCAAACCTGTCGCACATCCGTAGCAGGTCATTTGCATGTGCCTGTTCATTTAGGCTACTTCCTGTTATTCTTTCTGATATTACTGTATTAGCCAGGTGCTTCCATTTCAGGTGCCGTAGGTTGAAGTCCCCAAGCAGAGCTTCGGAGCTGGATTTGTGAGGTTTTCCAAGCAGTGTTCTATTTTCATTAGTTGGTCTTTAAACTGCTGAGGGTTTGCCTCTGGTGACTTATATACAAGGACAACAACTACATTCAGGATCTCTATTTTGACTATCAGCACTTCCACCATATCATTTGAGGTGTTCAGCAGCTCACTACAGATGAGTGTGTCTTTGATGTAGAGGCTGACCCCACCCTGAAGCCGGTGTTTTCTATCACATCTGAAAAGATAATACTCTGAGATCCATATTTCACCATCAAGGTAACACACACCGCGCTCTGCTCCGGTGCCATCGCCACTGCGCTCTGCTCCGGTGCCCGCGACACCGCGCTTTGCTCCAGCGCCATTGACACCGCGCTCTGCTCAGGGGTCCCTGACTCCGCGCACTGCTCAGGGGTCCCCGACTCTGCACTCTGCTCAGGCGTCCCCGACTCCCCGCTCTGCCCAGCCGTCCCCGACTCCCCGCTCTGCTCAGGCGTCCCCGACTCCCCACTCTGCTCAGGCGTCCCCGACTCCCCGCTCTGCTCAGTCGTCCCCGACTCCACGCTCTGCTCAGGAGCCGCTGCCACCGAGCTCTGTGCCGCATCTGGTTGTATCTTGGTGTCATGTACAGTTTGTTTGAAGACATTAGAAATTGCTATGCAGGCATTAATTACTAATTCTCTGTTTTCGGCGGGAGTTTTATCCAGGATTTCTATCATCTTCAAAAAAGTTACATTATCCTTTTTGCAGAGCCAATACACAGAGTGGTCACTGGGACCATTTCTCCTTGAATTATTAGTCATGTTGGCACATTTTTTGTGTATGGCTGCTGAACAGAGTTGGCATTGAAAGGTCTGTTGGTAATTTACCTTCATGTTGCATTCTATGCACGTTTTTATCAAAGACATTTTTGTTGAACACTTCTGTTCAGTGGTGATGGTCTTACAAGGTCTTACAAGGTGGGGTGTTGACCGTTGGGGGTTTGACCGTGGGTGTTGACCGTGGGTGTTTACCAACTTGAGATAGGCCTGGAGCAGGCTGTATGGACTGGCAGTGTTGTTACCACGTGTCGCACTCTTAATTTGTTTTGTTCACTTGTTAGATTACATTACTTGCATTTTCCCACTAGTTATCTTACAGTGGAGGCTTCTGGTTTCTGTGTCTGGATACTAGTTAACTGAGTACGTTACACTATTTGGAAGAATACACACACAGTGGGTAATCGGGGTGGGCCTACCTCCAAATGGCCCTTGTTTACATACACACGACGGACTTATTTTGTGTATAATTTGTTCACTTGATATTAAAATATGTTATCTTAATTTTTTTTATAATAGACACATGTTTTGCATAGAGAGCTTAGCACTATGGGCACTTATTTCTTGATGTTTCAATAGTGAGAGATGTGATTTATTGACGACTTGGCAACTATTGCCTAAGGCTCCTGGCACCACAAGGGCAGGCCTTGACTACACACGAATTTCACTCATTTTTTTCTTGAACACAAACGGTCGGGTGGTAATCACTATGATATGTTGTTTAATATGTTGAGACACTTTAAAAGTTATCTGACTGTGTTTAGTTCCTGTATCACTAAGATATCCCTAGATATATATTGTTTTCCGCGGAGCTCGCATAGCGTGGCCCTTCCCCTCTCACACCCAGAACGACAGCCTGCACCCTACACCCGGGTGTAGCATCACTTTGAAACTGTCCCATTATGGGGGTGTAGCCTCACTTTGATACTGATCAATTATGGGGTGAAGCATTACTTTGATACTGTCCCATTATGGGGGTGTAGCATCACTGATACTGTCCCATTATGGGGGTGTTACATCACTTTGATACTGACCCATTATAGGGGTGTAGCATCACTTTGATACTGACCCATTGAGGGGGTGTGACATCACTTTGATACTGACCCATCATGGGGTGTAGCATCACTTTCACACTGACCCATTATGGGGGTGTAGCATCACTTTGTTATTGACCCATTATGGGGGTGTAGAATCACTTTGATATTGACCCATTATGGGGGTGTTGCGTCACTTTGATATTGTCCCATTATGGGGGTATAGCATCACTTTGTTACTGACCCATTATGGGTGTGTAGCATCACTTTGTTACTGACCCATTATGGGGGTGTAGCATCACTTTGATATTGACCCAATATGGGGTGTAGCATCACTTTGATACTGACCCATTATGGGGGGGGGTGTAGCATCACTTTGATATTGACCCATTATAGGGTGTAGCATCACTTTGATACTATCCCATTATGGGAGTGTAGCATCACTTTACTACTGACCCATTATGGGCATCTAGCATCACTTTGATATTGACCCCTTATGGGGGTGTAGCATCACTTTGATACTGACCCATTATGGGGGTGTACTAGCCTCACTTTGATACTGACCCATTATGGGGCTGTAGCATCACTTTGATACTGACCCATTATAGGGGTGTACTAGCCTCACTTTGATACTGTCTCAGTTTGGGGTGTAGCATCACTTTGATACTGGCCCAATATGGAAGTGTGGCATCACTTTGATACTGACCAATTACGGGGGTGTACTAGCCTCACTTTGATACTGTCCCATTATGGGGGTGTACTAGCCTCACTTTGATACTGTCCCATTATAGGGGTGTACTAGCCTCACTTTGATACTGACCCATTAAAGGGGTGTAGCATCACTTTGATACTGACCCATTATGGGGGTGTAGCATCACTTTGATACTGACCCATTATGGGGTGTAGCATCGCTTAGATATTGTCCCATTATGGGGGTGTAGCATCACTTTGTTACTGACCCATTATGGGTGTGTAGCATCACTTTGTTACTGACCCATTATGGGGGTATAGCATCACTTTGATATTGACCCGTTATGGGGGTGTAGCATCACTTTGATACTGTCCCATTATGGGGGTATAGCATCACTTTCATACTGTCCCATTATGGGAGAATATCATCACTTTGGTACTGACCCATTATGGGCGTGTAGCATCACTTTGATATTGACACCTTATGGGGGTGTAGCATCACTCTGATACTGACCCATTATTGAGGTGTGGAATCACTTTGATACTGACCCATTATGGGGATGTAGCATCACTTTCATACTGACCCATTATGGGGGTGTACTAGGCTCACTTTGTTACCGTCTCATTTTGGTGTGTAGCATCACTTTGATACTGGCCCATTATGGGGGTGTGGCATCACTTTGATACTGACCCATTATGGGGGTGTCGCATCACTCTGATACTGACCAATTATGGGGGTGTACTAGCCTCACTTTGATACTTATCCATTAAAGGGGGTGTAGCATCACTTTGATACTGACCCATTATGGGTGTGTAGCATCACTTTGATACTGACCCATTATGGGGGGTGTAGCATCACTTTGATACTGACCCATTATAGGGGGTGTAGCATCACTTTGATATTGACCCATTATAGGGTATAGCATCACTTTGATACTATCCCATTATGGGAGTGTAGCATCACTTTGGCACTGACCCATTATGGGCGTCTAGCATCACTTTGATATTGACCCCTTATGGGGGGTGTAGCATCACTTTGATACTGACCCATTATAGGGGGTGCAGTAGCCTCTCTTTGATACTGACCCATTATGGGGGTGTACTAGCCTCACTTTGATACTGACCCATTATGAGGCTGTAGCATCACTTTGATACTGACCCATTATGGGGGTGTACTAGCCTCACTTAGATACTGTCTCAGTTTGGGGTGAAGCATCACTTTGATACTGGTCCATTATGGAGGTGTGGCATCACTTTGAAACTGACCCATTATGGGGGTGTACTAGCCTCACTTTGATACTGTCCCATTATGGGGGTGTACTAGCCTCTCTTTGATACTGACCCATTAAAGGGGTGTAGCATCACTTTGATACTGACCCATTATTGGGGTGTAGAATCAATATGATACTGACCCATTATGGGGGTGTAGCATCACTTTGATACTGTACCATTATGGGGTGTAGCATCGCTTAGATATTGTCCCATTATGGGGGTGTAGCATCACTTTCTTACTGACCCATTATGGGTGTGTAGCATCACTTTGTTACTGACCCATTATGGGGGTATAGCATCACTTTGATATTGACCCATTATGGGGGTGTAGCATCACTTTGTTACTGACCCATTATGGGGGTATAGCATCACTTTGATATTGACCCATTACGGGGGTGTAGCATCACTTTGATACTGTCCCATTATGGGGGTATAGGATCACTTTGATACTGTCCCATTATGGGAGAATATCATCACTTTGGTACTGACCCATTATGGGCGTGTAGCATCACTTTGATATTGACAACTTATGGGGGCGTAGCATCACTCTGATACTGACCCATTATTAAGGTGTGGCATCACTTTGATACTGACCCATTATGGGGGTGTAGCATCACTTTCATACTGACCAATTATGGGGGTGTACTAACCTCACTTTGTTGCCGTCTCATTTTGGTGTGTAGCATCACTTTGATACTGGCCCATTATTGGGGTGTGGTATCACCTTGATACTGACCCATTATGAGGGTGTACTAGCCTCACTTTGATACTGATCCATTAAAGGGGGTGTAACATCACTTTGATACTGACCCATTATGGGGGGTGTAGCATCACTTTGAATCTGTCTCATTATGGGGAGTAGCATCACTTTGATATTGACCCATTATGGGGGGTGTAGCATCACTCTGATACTGACCCATTATTGGGGTGTGGCATCACTTTGATACTGACCCATTATGGGGGTGTAGCATCACTTTGATACTGACTCATTATGGGGGTGTTGAATTACTTTGTTATTGACCCAGAATGGGGGTGTAACATCACTTTGATATTGACCCATTAAGGGGGTGTAGCATCACTTTGACACTGTCCCATTATGAGTGGGTAGCATCTCTTTGTTACTGACCCATTATGGGTGTGTATCATCACTTTGTTACTGACACATTAAGGGGGTGTAGCATCTCTTTGATATTGACCCATTATGGGTGTGTGGCATCACTTTGATACTGTCCTATTATGGGGGAATAGCACCACTTTGATACTGTCCCATTATGGGAGTGTAGCATCACTTTGGTACTGACCCATTATGGGGGTGTAGCATCATTTTGATATTGACTCCTTATGGGGGTGTAGCATCACTTTGATACTGACCCATTATGGGGCTGTAGTAGCCTCTCTTTGATACTGACCCAATATGGGGGTGTAGCATCACTTTGATACTGACCCATTATGGGGTGTACTAGTCTCAATTTGATACTGACCCATTATGGGGCTGTAGCATCACTTTGATACTGACCCATTATGGGGGTGTACTAGCCTCACTTTGATACTGTCTAATTTTGGGGTGTAGCATCACTTTGATACTGGCCCATTATGGGGGTGTACTAGCCTCACTTTGATACTGACTCATTAAAGGGGTGTAGCATCACTTTGATACTGCCCCATTATGGGGGTGTAGCATCCCTTTGATACTGACCCATTATGGGGGTGTAGCATCACTTTGATACTGTCCCATTATGGGGTGTAGCATCGCTTAGATATTGTCCCATTATAGGGGTGAAGCATCACTTTGTTACTGACCCATTATGGGTGTACTAGGCATTTCCCAGCTCGTCGATGCAGTCCTCGAGGAGGGGCAGCGGATAGGCATCCACAATGGTCACCTTGTTGAGCTGCCGATAGTCGGTGCATAATCGCCAGGAGCCGTTTGGTTTGGGGACCAAAAGGCAGGGCGAGCACCAAGAGCCCTGGCTCGGCCGGATAAGGCCGTGCTGGAGCAAAAAGTCGACCTCCTTCCGTACGATGGCCTTTTCTGGACTCATCCAATAGGGTAGAAGGCGAATGGGAGTGTAGTCCGTCAACTCGACATCATGGCAAATGGCATCAATCTGGGTCGGGACCTCCCCGAACAGACTGGAGAATTCATCAACCAACGACTGCACCTCTTCACGTTGGGCCATCTGCAAATGGGACAGTCCCTCCTCCACAGCATTCACAGAACTAGAATTATTGAAAATGAGATTAGTTGGGTCCCCAGAACAATCATCCCCTCCCTCACTGGAAATGGAAACATTGGTTAGTGCAATGGGCCTGGGGCCCTGGAACTTCTTCAGCCGATTTACATATACGAGCATTACCTGGTTACGCTTGTCAGAGTGCCTCACTTTGTACGTGAGGTCCCCAGTCTTTTCTGTCACAATGTAGGGGCCTTCGTACTTGTGGGACATAGTGTTCCCTAGTCGAGGCTTTAATACCAGGACAGGGTCGCCAGGCTGAAATACCCGCAACTTAGATTTAGCATCGTTACGTTCTTTCATCTTTTCTTGGGCCTTCCCAAGATACTTTAGTGCCGCCGCCTTGCAGTCCTTGAGTCTCTGGTGGTGTTGCCTAAAAAAACCGAACCTTAGGTTAACGTTACGTTCCCTAACAGATTCTCCTGTAACATTTGCAAGGGTCCACGAACTTTATGGCCAAAGACTAACTCAAAAGGAGAACAACCCAGTGAACTTTGTAATCCCTCTCTAGCCGCAAACAAAACATACGGTAAATTCTCATCCCAGAAGGTGTGAACTCTCGCACGATGTCTTCAACATCTGCTTCAGAGTTAGATGGAAACGTTCAATTACCCCCTGACTCTGTGGATGGTATGGGCTGGAAACCTTATGAGTTATTCCATGTTCCTTACAAAATTGCTCAAAAATATCAGACTTAAAGTTAGTACCATTGTCAGTTTGCACGACCCGAGGCAGTCCAAAAGTGGAAAAAATTGCAACATATTAGCAACAACAGTTTTTGCTCGGATGTTCCTTACAGCAAAAGCCTCTGGGTAACGAGTAGTGATACACATCATCGTGATTAGGTAAATATTACCAGACTTAGTTCTAGGTAATGGTCCAACACAG
>NW_025566720.1:0-65000 GCF_020424385.1 Procambarus clarkii | reverse complement strand
TAGTTCTGGGTCTATACTTGTCTGCATAAAACGGCTGTTTGCAGGAAAACAAGGCAAGAATGGCAAATTACAAAATAGAAAACAAAGAAAAAAGTAGATTAAAAATTCTAAAGTAAAATTAACTTAATGGTAATTTTAAGTAAAAAGAAAAAAATACTTAATGGGAACTAGGAATGTAAAAAATTAACTAGAATAATTAATAACAATAGATGACCAAAAAAGTAAAAAAAACAATTATGAAATCTATTAGATGAAAAGCTTGCTTACTATACTATTATAAGTTCACTATAGTTGAATACTAAAGTTACACTAAAACAAACTGAGGTAGTTTAAATAGAGATACACTCAGGAACACTGGATAATGAAGTTAATACTAGAGGACACAGGCAAAGCCAGTGTACTATGGAACATGGGAGTAAAAAGAAAAAAAGACAATAATAAAGATGACAATATTATTCTTTTTTTTTTAACTAAAGTTAAAACCTTTTGAAGGGAAAGGCAGAGCTAGAGTACACAAAGGTAGTTAAATGAGATTATAATTTGAATTCAGGCTATACAGCAGATATCCCACAGTCACTGAGGAAAGAATTAAGGTGAGCTTCTGTGGTTATTGAATAGGTTTTTACAGTGTCAGTCCTCCTAGCTATAATTTTACCATCTCGCACAAAACAGTGTTCAATTGTAGGGGAATTTTTGCAGAAGCCACGCAGTTTAAAAAAGAGATTTTGCCTGCACCTGGTCAGACATTCATTCACGTAAACAATGGATTTACTAGCGACTGCAGATGAGATAAGATCAGACTTGCGGGAGCAGCTATCTAATTTTTAACGAATTCGCCTGTTATTAGTACCAGATGATTTGGTACCCACTCTATAAGCTGCTTTGATGTCATTTTTTTGGATCGAATACCTTAACTTTTCCTGCAATACTTTGATCACGATGGCAGCACAGTCTTCACCATCAGTTTCTTGGGGAAAATCATGTGAAGAGATAATTACAGACTCAAGTAGTTTATGTTGGTCTGTCTCGTCTTGGGTAACAGTGTGTTGTTGTTGTAGGTTGTTCAGATGTTTCTCAAACTGTTGCAATATTTCTTCCAGTTTTTTAGTGGTTGCATCTGGATTAAAGTTAGTAACTGTGTTCTTGAGAAGGTTTAATTCTTGTTCGAGGTTGACGACTTTGGTAGATAGATCTTGATTGTTCTTGAGTAAGTCTACAACTTCATTCTGCAAAAATAATAATGAGCCTTGCAGGTTCATTATTAAGGCCGACTGCTCTTTGATTACTGTCATTTGATCTTCATGTACTTGAGTTATTAACTTGAGCCAAGGGTTATCAGCAAGGCGCTTGAAGTCAGAACAAGGGGCAGCAGCTCGTTTAAGTTGGTCCATATGGCTACCTAATAGTTGCATGGCCCGTGTCAGAGACGGCGCTGCGCCCAGCTGAGATTGTTTGTTATTGTTGACGGGGGGAGAGTCGGTACCCCCCCACGGCGGCCACCGAGGGGGAGATAGCTGAACTAATCATGTTGTTAGCCTGGCTAGTAGGGTTATTCTTGTTAGGTGTGCTATCTTTCTTAAGGGTCTTACCGGTCTTACTTTGCATGATAGCAGGATAAATGTAGGCAGGAACAAATAGGGAAGACTCGTTGATAGGCAGCAGTGAACGTCGGGTACAGCTTCTTAGCTCCAGGGAGCAACACTAGTGAGGTCGAAATGAGAGAATTACGGGTTGGTCTTGTTGGTTTTTTCAATCACATTTGGGTCACTGCATACTTAGCTGCCTTCGGGTGATGCTACATCATTTGTTGGTAGCCGAGAGCTCAAGGATCAGCTGATAAAAGAGGAGGGAGGGCAGGGCTGACAGGTGCGTTGACGTTCGTTCGTGCATTCCCGTCAGACATCAATACCTTGATGTCCCCCCATAGGATCATCATGAGCAGCGGCCAAAACTCTTTCTCTATAGCAGGTCGACAACATAACCTGGTGGACTACCTCCCACTCATTTGACAAGGGAGCACTCAGTGGTCTCCATTTTCTCATCAAAATCCGATCATTGTAGTAGTAGTTGCTGCGTCTACAATTTCCTCCATAGAGACGGCTGTCTCATGACAATCTGCAAGAGTGGGGTCAGCTTTCTGTAACTCACTCAAGGAGGCATCTAGGCCTTGGTCAGATGCCATTGGCTGAGGCTCAACAGTGTTCTCCTCCACCTCCCCACTACTCTCGGTAGATGGCGGTGGCAGGCTCTCCCCCATGTCCTCGGCCACATCATCGAGTCGGGCCATGAATGTGTCCACTTGGTTTTCACCACTCGGAAAGTTCCTTGTGTCCTCGGGATTTACCACTTTGGCAAGCACAGGGCTGCCCTTACATTTAAGTCCCATAGACCTGGTCACTGCACACGCAGGGTACACAACATTATCCTCTGCGGCGGGTGGATCCAGGCAAACCTTAGGGGTAGGCAACATAATAGGCAGTCTGGAGTCCCCTACCTTATTTCCTGCTAACTCATTACCAACTATTACATCAACATTAGGGAAAGGTAGGTATGAAGTGACTCCAACTGTACAAACACCCTTGTGGAAATCAGATTCCAGGGTAACCTTATGGAGGGGTACTGCTCGAGTATCACTAGTGACACCCCCGACCAGTACCACCTCTCCAGTGTCAAGAGTGTTGGCACCTTGCAACGCACTCTCTAAAATTAAAGTCTGGATGGCACCGGTGTCTCGGAAGATCACCACGTCCTTCCAGGAAGAACCCTCAGACGAAAGTAGTCTCCCTTTTGATAAGAATGGGGTAAGCAAGTCCAACCACTGTGGGTTGGAGGTCTTACTCCCTAACCCTTCCAAAGGCTTCAAGCCCTGTGTCACAACTAGAGCATTGGGTCTTTTTTCCGGGTATAGTTGCCAACAACGGCTAATAGTGTGGTTTGGATGTTTACAGTGACCACAAAAATGTCGGGGAGAAGAGACATTACTAACAGAATTACCCTTTGGTTCACCCTTAGGTACCGTGGGGCTAGACACTTTAACAGGGTTAGTTATGTCTGAAACAGAAGGTGCATTAGTTAAAGGGTTAGAATGAGCTGGGCTGGACTGGCTGTGGGTATAAGTTTTGTTACTCTGTGGGGTACAATTATTTTTATTGGGCCTTTTGCCCTCCAATTGGTAGTTTTCTGCCAACTTGGCCAAATCAACTTGGCATACTATCTATAAACTGTTCTATTAACATACAATTCCTAAGTGCCTCGTATGTTTCGGCTTTAGCCGAGCGAATCCATTTATCAAACAATCTAATTTGATCATTAGCAAATTCAGTGAGCGGTTGGTTGTGGGTAGGCCTAAGGTTGCGATAAGCTTGGCGGTGAGCTTCAGGAGTAATTTCATATGCCCGCAAAATACATTCCCTGACTTTATCATATTCAAAACACTCGTCGTCAGGCATGTTTATAAAAATATCTTGTGCTTTACCCCTAAGTCTTCCCTGTAGGATTTTCACCCACTCTTCCTTTGGCCAGTTCATGGACGTGGCCAATCTCTGAAAATGGTTGAAAAATCTTTCAGGGTCCGCCTCTGAAAATTGAGGCAAATTATGCTTTTTCTCATAATGCCTGTTGTTTGAATCCCCGGCAGGTGGAGATCCAGTGGCATTCGCTCTAATTCTAGCCTCCTCGGTTTTGAGTCTTTGCTCCTCTAATTTTATTCTTGCTAACTCTAGAGCTAATTCTCTATCCTTATGAGCTGCACTTTCTGCTTGGCTAGGCTGGTATAAAGGTGTATCACTTGCCAATAGTTCTTCATCAATACAATGTTGTAATATTTCATTCACCAAAGTCCACTTTTTATCGGCGTCATTTAATTCTAGGTCAAATTCCTTGCCTAACAATACTAAATTAGACTTGGTAAGTTTCTTTATCTCTACCACTGAAGGCTCCCTTGCTAGTCTCTGCATTTCAGATGACATCGCTAATAATTTTAGCTCCCAGCCAAAGAAAAAATTAAAAAATAAAAATTGGAAAAAAAACAAAAATTTGCACGGCCCCTAACACAAGGCCACACTAACATTAATCGTGAAGGGATCCAGCTGGGTGTCCAGTCAGTGCAAGAATGTCCTTTGCTAGATGAGCTGGACCCTAGGCTAGCACACAACCGTTCTGCGGAAAACAAAAATTTTAGTTTTGGCACTCAAGAATCTAATTTTTTACACTTATAATGTTCCTCCCGGACAGGCCAACCACTTGTTATAAAAAATATGGTGGGCTTGCTATGGGGGAACTGGTACTATTAAGGGGTAAGGGAAGTTAGAAGACAGAGTTATCAAATATGTGAGAGCTAAAGGCCCGGCCCCCAAAATAAACTATCCACAGTAATAATAACTTGATACTAGACCATATATGTCAGTCTAAGGGTTGATCAATGCACTCCCACACAGGAAGAAGGGATACTCTGTTCTAAGGTACTTATTTATTAACCCCTTAACAATCCCCCATACACACTCACACCAATAACAATAATAATAATAACTTTACCACACTACCTTACGTTAAAAACCTTGGTCCACATAGACAGGATACAAGGTTTTACACTGAACACAAGCTAGGGTAAAGCTCTACTACTGAATAACTTGAAGTTAGAGTCAGCTTAGGGTAGGGGACCACGTGGTTCCAATGGAACCCCCTTTAGAATAACTAGTAATATAAACTCTAAACACACCTACTACACACAAATATACTTTTCTGCACATAGAACATGAGTATGCCAGACATGCATAATAATGTGCTCAATATACTTATCTTGAACAAGACACAGAAATAAGGAAACGAAGAGGAAGGGTAGGAGGTTCCTGTCCACACCACGCCAGCTCAGAAAAAAATGGAGTCTCTCTCCTTCATCCCCCCAGCTGGCTGCTGCCGGCAGACTGCTCAACTAATCGTACCGCAGCCCTATACCAAGTTTACTCAGGTTTACTTTACCAATGATTAGAAAGTATTAGTAAGCATAGTTGGTGCCTATGTTATTATTTAATAATCAACCCCCAGCTCAATCTTTAAATGCTCTTTGAGAAACAAGAATAGCCTTACGTCTGGCAGGGAAGATACAAACAATTGCCACTCGTGATGCACTCAACTGTACTATAAGAAAGTTTAATAGCTCACTTTTGACCTCTAGTTTCCACTGAGGAACCCAGGGTCATAACAACCTGTCTCCTGCAGCGCATATCAAGAGGATAACATCAGCGGCATATGCCAGGCTGGCCAACATACGAACGGCATTCAGAAATTTGTGTAAAGAATCATTCAGAACTTTGTATACCACATATGTCAGGCCAATCCTGGAGTATGCAGCCCCAGCATGGAGTCCGTATCTAGTCAAGGATAAGACTAAACTTGAAAAGGTTCAAAGATTTGCCACCAGACTAGTACCCGAGCTGAGAGGTATGAGCTACGAGGAGAGACTACGGGAATTAAACCTCACTTTGCTGGAAGACAGAATAGTTAGGGGGGACATGATCACCACATTCAAGATTCTCAAGGGAATTGATAAGGTAGATAAAGACAGGCTATTTAACACAAGGGGCACACGCACAAGGGGACACATGTGGAAACTGAGCACCCAAATGAGCCACAGAGATATTAGAAAGAACTTTTTAGTGTCAGAGTGGTTGACAAATGGAATGCATTAGGAAGTGATGTGGTGGAGGCTGGACAAATAGGAGAGTACAACTAGGGGAGCTTACACACACACACACACGTTTAAACATGTTTGACTATTGAGAGGTGGCACCAAAGAGCTGAAGCTCTACCCACACACAGACACACAAATGTAAAACAAATACAAATAGTAAATACACACACGTTTAAAAAATGTTTAACACAGGTGGGGCCCAGGAACTGAAGCCCAACCCCCACATAAGCACAATTAGGGTTAGACCCCTCTAACACCGAGGCGAGTACAACTAGGTGAGCTTACACTCACACGCGCACACACGTCCTCTGAGAGGAGGGGCCCAAGAACTGAAGCTCGACCCCAAGTATGCACAATTAGTGTTACACCACTCAAGCACTGATGCCTATCACTGATAATCACATTTAAGTAGCGATTAAGTACTGATAAGCTCACTTATCTACTGAGAGGCGGGGCCCAAGAACTGAAGCTCGACCCCCAAGTAAGGACAATTAGGGTTACACTACACAAACAGAGATGCCTATCACTGATTATCGCAGTTAATTAGCGATTTAGTACTGATAAGTCCACTTATGTATGCACTAAGCATGTTCCTAAGATAGTAGGCACCCTTCAGTCTAAGACTATGGAGTTGCGCCCAAAGCCTGGGTAGGTAGATATGGAGGAGAAGCAGGTGACCCATGCAGCAGGTCCCCCCTCTCCACGTTGCTGAAATTATCCAATAGAAAGGCAAATACCAATACACATGGTTCCAGCAACGTCGCAGGAGCTGCCAGAACGAGGTCGACGTCAACAACGAACTGCCTTAGGGGCTCCAACTCCGGATTTTTCCTCGAGGTTGACTCCTGAAGCCTTTCCCAAAAAAGGGGTATGACCGCAAGGCAGCGGAGGTTTAAAATCAGGGTTTTCCTTCCCCCTAGATGGGCTGCCTTCCCAGGCTATCGAGTCCCATCTACCCGGAGCAGCTGGTTTTAAGGCGCCAGAGGCGCGCCCTCGCCCCCTTTTCCTGTCGGTAATAGCAGTTCCGCCGGACATAAAGACTAAGCCACCCGTGCAGGCCAGGAGTTGGACTTGGTTGTCAGAGGCTATTGGAGACGCATGCCGTATTAGAGCATTTTATAGGTCATGGGAGCTCGTCCTCCATTACCACCCCCTGGCTATGACAACCCCTTGGAACCAAGGGTTGTTCCTAAGATAACATATCTGATAACAACACCTATTACATCAGATCTGGCGCGATAACAGGTGTCCTGCCCTGTCAAGTTTACCACTACTGATATTGCGTTATTGAATTCTGATGCATTAATATTTTTGGCTGCCTGTATTTCCATTTATATGCTTGTATGTTCTTTGTTACCCTTACTTTAAGTATATTGCTTTGTTGAGTAAGCAGTTGAGTTATTTACCCTAGACACTTTTAGTAGGCAAGGCCGTATTATTATATATTTTTTTAACAACTGCAACAGAGGGACCATACCCAGAGGTCAAGGGTCATAACAATAACTCATCATTTAAACTTGAGGTGACCATGCTGATGCAGTGATGAGTTAATGTCCAGTAACCCGACAGTTACTGGACATTGTCCTGGGTCGCTGTCATAGTGACCCAGGACAGTGACCTCATTGTATTGTCGAAGTCTCCTTGATCTTAAATGATTTAATTATGCATATTTCATTTTTATATTATCATTCTGTTTCTTCAGATAATTATTCAATATTTTTAATATTTACTTACGTTCCCATGATGACTTAGAGTCATATCTGCCACAGATTCGGGACATTCGTTAGGTGTGTACTAACCTACTAACCCATCAATATAACTTCAGGATAGAGAGACAGGTGTACGTTAGTACTAAGACCTGAACTACGACCCAAGTTCTCTCCCCCCCGGAGTTATGTTGGAAATAACCAACAGTTTTCATCCATCCTTTGTATTTTCATACAACATTTTTGTATTAACCACAAATAGTTACTAAAAATTACTAACATGTAAAATTAACCATAATCATGATTTTATAATGAGCAATATTCTGCCAAATCTTTCCTACTGCATGTTCCAACAGGCAGCCACAGGAAAATTTCCACATATTGTTGGATTTAAACAGAGTCCAGTTTATTACTTCCTTTACTCAGGATAATCGTTTATGGTTTATGTTGTTAGATTCGCTACCTGGAACAAAAAGTTCCAAGTAACACGGGCTATCTTGAGGTTATCTTGAGATGATTTCGGGGCTTTAGTGTCCCCGCGGCCCGGTCCTCGACCAGGCCTCCACCCCCAGGAAGCAGCCCGTGACAGCTGACTAACACCCAGGTACCTATTTACTGCTAGGTATCAGGGGCATTCAGGGTGAAAGAAACTTTGCCCATTTGTTTCTGCCTCGTGCGAGAATCGAACCCGCGCCACAGAATTACGAGTCCTGCGCGCTATCCACCAGGCTACGAGGCCCCCTATGGTGAGCCCGTAGTGCCTTGATATACAATCGTTTACTAACAAGTTTATTTATGTAGCACATTACTGCTTACCGGAACTTGCTTATTTAGTTAAATTTAACCACTCTAATGGAAATTATTAAAAGGGTAAAATAATTCCCCTTTATATACCTCTCATTTATTTACGTGCCTTTAATAAACCGACTAATGCTGCGAGAGGTTATATTATAACATAAAAAATTTAAACGTGACATAAATATACGTCACAATCTCATCCTTCCCTAATTAACTTAGAAATATATAAATTCACTTACGATCGAGATACCTACCGAGAGCTGCGCAAGCGCAATCGGGGGTAGGAGGAAGGAGGACCCTTGGACGCCATTAACAGCGTGTGTGCCGAGAGAGAGGTGGAGACTTGACGCCATTACCAGTGTGCAAAGAGTTACTGTGTTACAGAGCTCCCAGTAAACGACTCAGATTTACATCACCCTTGCATCAGTGGGTGCCAGAGTTCGTGGAAGTCTACATCCGCATTAAACACATGTTCAGGCGAGCATAATTCCTCTGGTTTCCTACTGATATTTGTTATAGAGTGCACTTGATAACATTTTTACGTGTAGGTTGCTCGTTTGTTACACTACGTGATAACAATATAATCAATGTTAGTTTCATTTAATTCCAGGCTCCCACTTTCAATAAAAAATAGTGGCATATTAATTCTAGCCTAGACAATTTGTACAGTTTATCTTGCTTTCAACTGGAGTGGAAGCAGCGAAAAGGGGAAGAATAACTTTCATTCCATGTGTATGCTCGAGCCACGTGTTGGAATAAGTGTGACCACCCCACACATCTTACAATGAAATTAATGGAAAAGCTAAGCTGACCTTTTATTCTAGTAGTGTTGCATTTTTAATAGAGTACTAACATTGACATAAATGATTTCTATTGAAAATTGCCATTTACTTATCATTTACCAGTGATATCCATTATTTACTACTTTCACTTCATATTTGATTCTATGTGTATGAACTATAATATGCATTTACATTTACATTTCTTTCTAACGGAAGAACCAGCGTTAGAGTATTGGTGCTAGGACGTATTCGTATCTTAGCGCTCGTACCCCCCAATTTGTGAAAGAGAATTTGGCTCCTATTTTCATGATAAATTACAGTCCCATTAAGATCCATAGGACACTAGTTCTTGGTATCAATATTAATCCACTTGTTCATTTTTGTTTTCCACTTTTCTCAAAAAGTGGTGGTCCTTCATAGCTATTGAAGTTTTTTCCTTTTAATTAATTCAAACATTGGAGTCAGATTTTCCCACAGATCTGATTTTCTGGGAGGCTGAGTTAAATGCCCTAATATGTATCTCATAGTCAGTCATGTCCATCGTGGATTTAAATGTTCACCAATTATTCACGAATTTACATATTACTTAAATCTTAATTAAATTAGTTTTAAGTTTATATTCACCTTCTAAGTTTGAGTTTCGCTTAACCCAGAAACATACATATTTTTTATATTCCTAGAATGCGACTTAGTCAAAGCAGCAATATGCTGCAAATCAAGGGTCCTAGATTATGGAATGACCGCCCTAATGAGAATGAAAGAGAATATTTCTCTCGTCAAGGGAAACTAAGAACTACCTTATTCACTGTATGTAAACAGTTTTCCTCACCTTTTATCATTCCATCTTACTTCTGTTGTCAACTTAAATTATTAATTACTACATATCTGTTACTAAATACATACTACTGTTTCAATATTTCATTAAACAATGTAAGTCATTTTTTTAAATCTCATCTACAATTTTGAAATTAGTGACTATGTATTGTTAAGACAATGACAGTTTATAAATGTTTCTTGCATAATTGTCAATTTTTTTCAAATATTTCAACAATTTGTAAATATTACCTTTTATTATTTAATGTTAAGTATTACCCCAAAATATATGTTCATTTTCTCAAATTTTTGTTTACATTATGCCCTCCCTAAAAGTTGTATATCATATGGTAAATGTCGTGAACAATGTATATGCTAGCTTGCATCTTGTTTATTATTGTCTACCTCATCGATCCGTTAAACAACCTAACTATTATATAAAGTTTGCCCAAAATGCTTTGCATATTAGCAGCCTTATTAAATATACATGCTTCGTAACAATTAGTAAAACACTGTATAATATTCTTTTGTATATTTTTAAATAAAAGTTATTATTATAATTATTATTATTGAGAAAAACAATAGGAGCCGTGATGAGGATTCGACCCTTTGCGAAGGGTATGCTACGTACTCGCCTCAGACAACCAAATCACGGCATGGTCAACGGAGTGCAACTTGGAGTACAACTGAACACACGAGGGTTTTCTGAGGCTTCCACTGAAACCGGACCAGGGTTTTCACACAATCCCACCCCCCCCCCCACTCATGCACTCTGACTCATCACAGCTCCTAGGCATTTTCTCATTGATACATCGCGTTAGTGTGATTACTCTGAGTATTATTATCATCATCATACAAGCTCATACAATACAGTCAGAAAACAAATACAATTCATTCCCAACCAATTAAGGTAAAGAAAAATTAAACAATTATTAATGCAGGTTATTTTTTAATTATATATTCATTTAATGTACCGGGAAACAAAAATATCTTATCCACAAAGAAGTACATCCTTAACAGGCAAATACTGGTTCAAAACTATCCTAGTAATAATTACCCAATAAATAAGTAATAAGTATTAATTGAGTTTACCATAATACAATGTGGTGCCTGACCTCAGGAGTTCAAGTGCCCAGCCCATAAGTGCCAACTTGTCTAAGGAGTATAATTGCCAGCTTACAAATAGATTAATAGACATACAGAGGCTCCTGCAACGAAGATACTGGGCTCCTTATAATATAATTTTTTTACTACATTATACCTTGCAATAATCCTCAAATTATGCTACAATGTACCTGTGGATAGTCCTTAACTTTACTTTAATGTACCTACTTTTTTCGGTCAAATTTCTTATACAATGTATTTTTCTGTCAAATTTCTTATACAATGTATTTTTCGTACTTTCTTACAATGTATTTTTATACTTTCTTACAAAGTTCCTGTAAACATTTTTTTTTATTTTGCTAGAAATTACCTTCTTAAAATTATATGTTAGATTAAGGATCTGCCCAAAATGCTATATGTGCTAGTGGCTTTACAAGAAAGTAAAATTTCAATGCTCTGTACGCTCATAAACCCAACGTACCTTCTTGTATATAAATAAATAAATATCTAAATAAAAATAAATAAAGACTCATGAGTGGGAAAGCATAAGGCTGAAGGCACTAACTTGAATCAATTTGTCCTACAGGAAATCAGCTTCCAAATGCTCACATTTAATTTGACCAATTAATACATGACAAAGGTCTGTTCCAAACATTAAACTAAAACCTTTAATTTACAAGGAAATATAAAACCGTGTTCAATATTCATGTTAAATGTATCTGAAACATTCTCTGATATTCTTTTACCTGTGCTGTTGGAAATTAAATGCAACCAATTTTTATTGCATGATGTTCAAAAAGCAGAAGGTGTAGGTCCATTAACCCAATCAACGACTTGCTTGTCGTACCACAAAAAGGCTCCCCGGGGCTCCTTTATATTAGGTGGCAGGAGAGCTAAATATGATGGGCACACTGCCCCCTGCTCTATGGTAAGACGACCCTGTGGAATACAACAATATTTATATGTAGTCAAAATATATAATACATACACACAGAGGAAGAAATAAAAACTTGTACATTGACGCATACGACTCAAGGAGTCGTATGCGTCAATGGCCCATACTAGACAGCTCCTATTTATAACCACCCAATTCCACTCATATACATGTCCAACCTACGCTTGAAACAATCGAGGGACCCCACCTCCACCACGTTACGCAGTAATTGGTTCCACAAATCAACAACCCTGTTATTGAACCAGTATTTACCCAAGTCTTTCCTAAATCTAAACTTATTCAATTAATATCCATTGTTTTGGGTTCTGTCTTGAGTTGATACTTTTAATACCCTATTAATATCCCTTTTGTTATGTCCAGTAATCCACTTGTATATCTCTATCATGTCACCCCTAGCTCTTCGCCTTTCCAATGAATGCAATTTATGCTTTGTTAATCTTTCTTCATATGAAAGATTTCTAATTTGGGGAATTAACTTTGTCATCCTACGTTGGACACGTCCAAGTGAATTTATATCCATTCTATAGTACGGCGACCAAAACTGAACTGCATAATCTAAATGGGGCCTAACCACAGAGAGATATAGCTGAAGAACAACACCAGGTGTCTTGTTACTAACACTTCGATTAATAAATCCCAGTGTCCTATTTGCCTTATTGCGAACATTCGTGCATTGATACTTTGGTTTTAAATTCTTACTAATCATAACTCCCAGATCCCTTTCGCAATCCGACTTCGCAATCTCAACACCATCTACCTTGTATCTTGTAACTCTATCATCATTACCTAGCCTCAAAATGTTACATTTATCATTATTAAACTGCATCTGCCAATCCTTTGAACATTTCAAAACTTTATTTAGATAAACTTGAAGTGATAGTGAGTCTCTTCTTCCGTGTTAATTTCCCTGCCGATTTTTGCATCATCGGCAAATTTGCTAATGTTGCTACTCGAACCTGAATCTAAATCATTTATATATATTATAAACAACAGAGGTCCCAGGACAGAGCCCTGAGGCACTCTACTTACTTCATTTTCCCACTCTGACTTAACCCCAGTTATACTAACTCTCTGTTTCCTTTGGTATAGCTATGCCCTAATCCAGCTTAATATAACACCCCCAATACCATGTGCCTCTATCTTTTTAATCAGTCTTTCATGTGGCACTGTATCAAAAGCTTTGCTAAAGTCAAGGTACACAACATCACAATCCTTACCACTGTCAACTGCCTCAACTACGCTGGAATAAAAAGATAACAAATTTGTTAAACATGAACGGCCATTTGTAAAACCATGTTGCGAATCATTTATTAATTTATGTTTTTCAAGATAAAAATCCTTAGGCCTATTCTGTTCCTGATTTATGTAAAGGATATAATCAAGGAGGTATGTTAACTAATGATGACCTTCAGGACGAAGGAGGACATCGGAAATCTGTTTAATGGGTGGAGAATACGAGGAACCTACTGGCACTCATAAATGCCCTCAGACGAGGGCAACAATGGGCAAGACGGGCTGAAAGGCACCCCCCTGCCACCCGCTAAGTTCCATCCCAAGTAGCCAAGCAACTCAGAGCAGTGCCGGGATTCATGTTCAGCACTAGAGAGAATAGGCACGTGTTCCCGACGAGGGAGAATTCACACCCCGAGAACTCTCCAGAACAAAAAGTCAGTTTCGTGATGGAAAATGCCAGTACAACTACATCTGCCAGTGGCAAGGAAAAGGCAATTCCTGGAGACTTGACATGCTACCCACAAACCTACATGAAACCCGGGCTCCAAAACTTTAATTAGGTTGTGAGTATGGATCGAGGAGATACAAGATGACTGACAACATCAGCAAGACCACAAGAAGAGTGAGACTAGGGGGCAAACTTTGAACAAGTGTCATAACTAAATTACTAGAGTTTACTTGTTTACCTGAGTGCCACTAACACTAGTGGCCTTGGCGAGGACAGGAAACCGGTGGCTTGTGGAAGGTCCCTCTATTTGCCTTGATGATCTTTTCCAGTTGTACTCTAAAAGTTAACAAATTTGGTATTTACGGCCTCGGCGGGTAGGTAGTTCCATGGGCTAACATCCTCTACTACTGCTGTGTCAGCCCTGTAGCCTACTCCCACTGTCATTTTGCTATCATCTTGAGTTAGTATGTTGCTAACTCAAGCCACTCAGGTTGCTAAATGCGCCATATCTTCATAAAAAAAAATGTGGGCACTAACTCCAAGGCATTCTCATCGACTTGAGAATGGTCCAGGACGGACCGAAACGTCGTCGTCCCTTCACTTTCTAGTGTGTGATTGGGTCAACATATTTCAGCCACGTTATTGTGACTCCTCGTCTGCACAAGAATGAATTAAATCGAAAGACCTCTCCTGAAAATAGGACATCCATCTAATAAGTCACATCCAGAGATGGGGTCTCATCCAAAACAAACCTAACCACCGCATGTAGCAGGTCCCAGAACAGAAACATTCATTTACCCAATAATCCGAATAGTAGAGGCAGAAATAATGACCACTGGTAAGCACCGAAACTGCATCATATCTCGAACACCCACACGCAGTGTGAGCAAACTTTAAGGAAAGGTCAAACCCATCCAAACCATGAGAACTGTAGGCGAATTTCCAGCAGCCTATTGCCAGAAGCCTAAATAAACCTGTTAACACAGCATTACATAGAGAGAATCTCACCAAGGAAATATTCATAGCATTATAAATTCCACATGCAAGACCAATATTGGAGTAACCACCATCACAAGAGATTCTGCTGAATGTTGAGCTTGCTCTGGCTCCACAGCTGCTTGTTGGGCAACACTTCTCCGGTGAGGGGACTGAGGTACAAAAGGTTCTGTGCAGCTTTGCTATATTAACTTGCTCGCCAGTTTTGGCATTTAGGAACAGGTTTTGTACATGTAAATAGCACATGAGAATATGTGGTGTGAGTGTATGTTTAGCATGTTAAGGGACTTAAACAGAGGGCTGTGTGTTGTCTGAAGACAAATTTAGTTATAGTCTGTGTATGTCTGTCTGTGCCTATGTCTGTCTGTCTGTCTGTCTGTCTGTCTGTCTGTCTGTCTGTCTGTCTGTCTGTCTGTCTGTCTGTCTGTCTGTCTGTCTGTCTGTCTGTCTGTCTGTCTGTCTATCTGTATCTGCTGTCTGTGTCTGTCTGTATTTTTTTTTTTAAATTTGGCCCCGAGGGGCGAGTTTATTGGGCAGCGCCACTCATCCTGTGAGTGGACACACCACCATAGCAGCATGTACAACACTCCCAAATAGGAAGAAAACCCGCTGGGTTGTTCATCCTGTCACTTGTCAGAGTAAATGAGACAAATGTATGTGAATGCATGTGTGTGTGTATATATGTATGTATGTGTGTGTGTATGTATATGTATGGGTATAAAGTATATATGGAAGCTGATCAGAATTACATTTCACCTTTGTGAATGTACATTAATGACACTATGTAAAAGACACATCAAACACTTTATGTAGAGCATACGTAAATCTGTGTATCTATGTATTTACGTACGTAGGTTAGCTTAGCATTTTAAAAGCACCGAATCACCTTCTGTGGTTGAGTGTTCAATAAACCCTTGAACTATATGTTTAACACTTCTCTAACCCTGTCCATGGAGGACAGAAGAAAATGTATATATGCTGGTTAGCATTGTAAATGTGTGGCCACGTTTGTGGTAAAAAAAAAAAAAAAAACTTGTACCCAGACACTGCTGGGACTTGCTTAACTGTCTCAAGTGAACAGCTCCTCAAACTAGAAGATTAACATCTGTCAACCCATAAAAATTTACGTTATCTTGCGGGTGCAAAATGGGGGGAATCATTTAAGAACAGTATCAATATTTGACAAATAGTGTTTTCCTAACTCAAACAATGTGGGGTTTATTATTCTACACATAGTTCTGATTTCTCTCAGGTGTTCACATTCACGTAGATAGTGTTCAAGGCGATGTCCATCACTCTCACCACAGATTCTGCAATTCCGCTGATTAACTGTTTTGGCTAGGATTTAGTGGGCATTGACCCTCATATTGGGTCAAGTAGACCCTTATATTGCTTACCTGTTACCTGACCTTCATTAATACTGTCATAATATGACAGAACATCCAGCAGAAGACTGGGAAATGGGAGACCTCATAATATTTGCCAAATGTCCATCCCAACTAACCGTGTGAGAAGTCATGTCCGTATCAACATATCCAGGATGACAGCTGTTCACCACCAAATCAGGACGAGAGTCGACATCAAAGGCTCGTTGCTGAATACGTGTCAGAGCTGATACACCCACTTTGCTTACTACATAGGTACTGTTAGGCCATCCAGCTTCTTTATATGTTCCATCCTTAGCCTTTCTGCAGTGAATTGACATAAAATTACAAGATGAGTTTTTTTGCAATATATATAAATCTAGTGTTGAATGTAATGAAATGGCTCTTTCTGGCTTGCTCCTCAGTAGCTAGCTACCCAACTGGTTAGCTTTCGTGATCCGGAAAATTTCTTCAGCAGGTCAGATGTAACACAAACATGGAGCAACGGTTTCAAGCTCAACAAGCCACAATATTGGACTGAGAACAGGTGATGATTTTTCACCCACAGAGTTAGAAACCCATGGAACCACTTACCCGCCGAAGCTGTAAATGCCAAATCTCTTTTGGGTTTTAAAATCCAACTGGAAAAGATCATCAAGGCAAATGTGGGGACCTTCGACAAGCCACCGGCTTCCTGTCCTCGTCGAGGCCACTAGTGTTAATGGCCCTCAGGTAAATTCGAACCTATCAAGCCCCACCAGGCTCTTGTAGGTTATTAAAGCCTAGGGTTATTTAAATATGAGTAATGTACAATTGTACATTACTCCTATGTTCTTTATACACATATTTCTTTGAGTACAAATTTGAATTTGAATTTGAATTGAGTACTAGAATTGGGGGAGTGGGTAACACAAGATACAGTGTGAGTGCAGCATAAGGTAGGAAACTACGAAAAAGAAATTAGGTACTTTTTGGTTTTACTTTTGAATAGGGCATAGGTTGGATAATTTGCTAATTCATTAGGGAGTGAATTCCATACTGGGTCCTTTTATTTGCATGGAGTGTTTGCACATATTTAGTTTGACTCTGAGGATATCAAAGATATATTTATTTCTGGTGATGGGTTCTATTATACCAATTAACGAAGAGTTTTCTAAGTTGAGCCAGACTCAGTTTCGTGGGTTTTGGCATTTGAGTAGGGTTCTGGCGGCATGATATTTGGTGAATCTTTCAAAAGCTCACCGGTTTTGTGTGGCATTGGACTGATTAACCCAATACTTATCACCCATCTTTTAGAAATAACTGGCTGCTGCTGCTCTGCTCCTGTCAAATCCCTGTATTTTGTTCTGTGTTACAATAGGACGTCAACACAGAAGAAGAACCTCTGTGTAGAGGTTCTGTCGAGGAACCTCGACACAGAGGTTCCTGAGGACTCTGTTGCGCAGGTTTTATCTACTGTGACTTTTTCATCCCACCCAATTGACCATCTGTTGTCTTCTTGAAGGTTTTGCCCCCACTCAGAAAGGGTCTGGTGGAGTCTTGCCTGCCTGTTGGTTGGTCGAGGTACGTAATCAGAAGGTCTGATTCCCATGCTGATGTGCCTCCTGTTGCGAATTCCTATTCTGCTCGACAGCACTACTACGGTTTGTGGAAAGTTGGTTCTCTAATGGTTCATGCTGGTCCTTTCAAGGTTCGCCTCTTTGATGCCACTGTGGAGGTGGTGGTGGAGGTGGGGGGGGGGGGGGGGGATTGGCTTGTTTTGCCAACTCCTGGTCCGACGATTTATGAACTTTTTGCGTCCTTTCCCGCTGCCTGTGGTGGAGTTGGTCAGTCCCTTCCTCGTCCTAGGGGTCGGTGTAACAATAAGGATTCGTCCCTTAAACTATATCGGGTCATTGCGGGTTGGCAAAAGTCGACCGAGATAGAGGTGACCTTGTACCGTCAGTGTATGTCCCGGCCCCAAAGTGGGATTGGGCGGACCAACGGCACAGCCTCAATCTTTGGAAATTGACCAGCTACGATTGATTCAGATTCCTCCAGTCATTGAACGAGTTACTGTTACCCATTTTTACCCATTTACTCGTTGGTTACCCATTTTCTGTATTTTTTATATTTCTCTAGACTCCTTTATATGTGGCTTATTTTCCCATTTTTTATTGTTGTTTTTTTGCTTTTTTCCGTTGCTGTTGTTTGTTTTAGGTCTCCCTACCTTTCTGGCGGCTCTTTCCTTCAGTGAGAGTGATCTTGAATCCTCTGGTCCATGAGCCTCAGTGAAGGGGGGGAGGGGGACTCCAGTAGACATTTAAAGACCTGCATGGACCGTATGTGACTGGAACTGAGTAGAGCCAACCAGGATGTAACAAAGACCACACACTGAGCACTCTCTGAACCTATTTCAGTGTTGTATTTAAATAACTATTTTGGAATAGGAAATGTTAAAAAGGTATGTACAAAATTGAAAATTATATACAAAGTAAACTTTAACATCTTAAATTGAAGCAAAAGATTTTCATATTAAACATATAAAAAGCTGTTCCATACAGTAGCCTCAGGAACTTAAACACAGAACAAAAAATATTTTCTGCCCAAAAATCTCAATTCTTACTTTATGAACTGATTCATTAATTCACTGAGTTCTCCTTCAGTAAGTGTTGAGGATGACAACTTCTGCCTAAGAGCTGATGCAGCAGGTTCATCTCCATTGATTCTCAAGAGATGACCGGCACTGCTAGACACCATTGACACCCTGGCATGAGGCCGAAGAAGGGGATAGAGTGCCCGACATACTGCAACTGTGCCAAAATAATTCACCCTTATTGTGTTCTCTGCTTGTTCTCCAAATGGTTCAGTTGCTGTTGCCTATTGTAATATAAAAAGAACTAAATATTATGCTTAAAATACACTTACATTATAGATCCTGAACAAATCACAAAAAGTTGAGTGAAAGGGCTGTGAAAGGTCTGGCGCAAATGGAGGGTAAATTCCAGATATTACTGATGAAAGTGAAATTGAAATGTCAATATTGTTCAAAGTTCTAGGGAAGAAGGAATATATGAGTCTAAGACTTCTGAGAAAATTTTAGCACTGTAACCTTAAAATAAACATATTAAAAAAATAACAATTTTATTTGTGTTTTCTACGTAATCAGAATGTGGAATACATTTCAACAAGCTTTAGAGAAATTGACGTTAGATAGTTAATAATGTAATCTTCAAAAATTATTACTAGTTTTATGAAATTATTATGAAATATCAGTCCCCCTGCCGCAGTGGTAACACACCCCGCATTTCACGAGCGTTTTGACCACTGATAGAGATTACATTTCTGAGCTAGCTTACACATAGTAGATAGAAGGAGAAAATCGATATTTTGGCTTTAGTAAAATTTCAGAGAGTGCACGGGTGTGCACAAAAGTCTATCTCCCTTGATATAGGAGATTGGAGGTCAAAATTAGATGTCTTTAGGAAGCAGACACCTTCAGCTATCCAGAGAACTAACGATCGTTGCTGTAGCATTTCTGGATAAATAGTTACAGGTTCAGCTTGAATTCTGGTCTAAAGTCGCCTAGCAACAAGAAGGGAGGAGAGAGGGTCGTCGGCCTGTCGCCTGAGGTAAAGGTCGCCGTGACGTCACGTCACCGGCAGGTGGTTGTGATTAGAGGAGGCATCTGTGCCTACTCAATGCTCAAGCCTGATTGGCTGTTCCACACCAAGGGGACACCTGGCCCTAGGCTCCTTCCCGCACTCAGGCGAGTATTCTATGCCCTGACGCTGTCTTAGGTAGACGTGGAGTCCTTTGTTCCGGCCAGATCAGGGGATTATTCCTGTCTACATCATAGTTCAGCCAGCTGAAGTGTATCTCCCACGACCCAACATTATCGTCGCAGAATCCGGTAATCGATGGGTGCTGGTAGATGTCATATAATGAAGATACAAGATGGAAATCTTACCCGTCGCACTTGTCACCCCACAGATGCAACTGGACTGTGTCAAGTAAATCGGTGTTCATCTGCTTCATAGAGAGCGATCCGTCACCATATCACTGTGCAAACTGCGTGGAAGGAATCGAGCAATGCGATTCCAAGTGGTTGAAATTCTTTCAGGGATATTCAGTTATTGGGATTTGTGGACTCTGTTTATCTTTCGTCCACTCAGTGATCACCTTGTGAACCCATCCCGTGAGTCCCCCCAAAATATTCCAGCGTGTATTCAGTCAGCCTTCAGCAAATCACGCTAGTGTGCATACCCGGTGTACATTTGTGAGCCCTCCTGAGTTTATTAGTGCGGGAGCCAGGCGATTTTCGCCCTAGCGTCTCGTGGCTGTGGCCACACAGTATGTGTGGCCACGTCTGTGGTATAAAATAATAATAATAATAATAAAAAAAACACACGCTGCCCGAGGCAGGCCCCCAAGCCGCCTCACCCAGCCGCACCTCTCACTTATCCTTGCTCACCTCACTCCGTAACTCCTGTGTCTTCAATCAACAGCGGAGGTCATAGTGAGGGTGAATGCTTATCGAATGTGTGGGAAATACTGGTATAATTAACGTGAGTACTCAAACCATTATTTCTTTGTCTCATTTGTCTTAGTGCCAAATTCCTCATGTTGACCTAGTCAGCCGATCGGTGTTCGTTATTCATAATCCCTCTACGGGAAGGAGTTCGATTCCCCGAGGAAGCACAATACCTATTACAGCTAGTCTGCCTGATTACTGTAACCGGATCTGAAGTGTGTTTGTCATCTTACACTACATTAATTACACATTTAGTGAATCCGTGTTATGTCCATGTCATTCTTCTTTACTTTCAGGGGACATGCAGTAATTAAAAAGTAAGTGTTATTGTATTATTATTGCATTGTTTTGGTTCCAAGGGGTTGTCATAGCCGGGGGTGGTAATGGGGGACGAGCTCCCATGGCCTATAAAATGCTCCTATACGGCATGCGTCTCCAATAGCCTCTGACAACCAACTCCTGGCCTGCACGGGTGGCTTAGTCTTTAAGTCCGGCGGAACTGCTGTTACCGACAGGAGAAGGGGCGAGGGCGTGTCTCTGGCGCCTTAAAACCAGCTGCTCCGGGTAGATGGGACTCGATAGCCTGGGAAGGCAGCCCATCTAGTGGAAGGAAAACCCTGATTTTAAACCTCCGCTGACTTGCGGCCATACCCCTTTTTTTGGGAAAGGCTTCAGGAGTCAACCTCGAGGAAAAATCCGGAGTTGGAGCCCCTAAGGCAGTTCGTTGTTGACGTCGACCTCGTTCTGGCAGCTCCTGCGACGTTGCTGGAACCATGTGTATTGGCATTTGCCTTTCTATTGGATAATTTCAGCAACGTGGAGAGGGGGGACCTGCTGCATGGGTAACAGCTTCTCCTCCATATCTACCTACCTACCTACCTACCTAAGTCATTTATTAGACTTAATTAACTGAGTGCTTTAATATTTCTTTAGGTTTTATTAATTATACGTTCATAACTAAACTATTTATAGGTAATAATCTTTAGCTTAAATTTGCCTATGTTTATTAATCAACTTTTTTCTTTGATTTCATTTATTACCTAGGTTGCTTAGCCTCGCCATACTCCCTTACTCCATTGTACCCCTGGCTTTGCCTGTGTCTCGTAATGCAAATTATTACTTACAGTGTACCTGAGAGTACCTGTAAGCCCCTTGTAAGCTACCTCATTTTTCTTTTTTTGTTCATTTTGTGTTTGTTTTGTATAGTCTTGTTTATATATTTTTTTCTCTTTCCCCCTTTTATTTCAAATTCCTATTTTGTAATTGCCATTCTTGCCTTGTTTTCCAACAACCAGCCTTTTTATGCAGACAAGTATAGACCCAGTACTAAACCTCTTATCCACTATCTATGACAATCATCACTTAAATGGTCAAAATTGCAGATATTATACAGCACATGATGTAAACAATGTATTAACACATAATCACAATATCTCTGTAATCAACTTGAACGTTAGATCTCTAGGTAAACACTTCTATGATGTTAGTGCCTTGATTGAAACTATTGACAACAAATTCTCTTTTATTATACTTACTGAAACGTGGTTGAAAGAGGATACTACTCAACTCTTTAACATGCCTAACTACTCGGCAATTCACAACTGTCGTCAAATTCAGAGAGGTGGTGGTACTGCTCTTTACTACCACCAAGAACTAACATCTTAAAAGTAATTAGAACTAGAGACTGCTGTGGGGAGTATATCTTCGCCGGTTTCAGAATCAAGGGTGCTGAGTCTGTCCTGTCTGTGGGTGCAGTCTATAGAATTCTTAACACAGATGTGTCCGAATTCAACTCCAACCTTAGAAATCTAATACTAGATAACAGACTGAACAAAAACCATCTAATTATCGCAGGGTACTTTAATATTGACCTCTGCGAGCCTGAACGCCCTACTGCTGTTAGCTTCCTCAACTGTATGAATTCCTGCTTCCTCATACCCTTAATCACTAGACCTACTAGAATCACTGATAGTACTGCCACGACTCTAGATCACATCTGGACCAACAAAACCTCTCCGCTTACTTCAGGTATAATTACCGATAGCACTACAGACCATTACCCCACATTTCTCTTCACTAACATTAACAAACCACCTCTTGAGTCAAGGGAGTTAAGTTTTAGGCTGCACAATGAAACTGCTATAGGCAATTTTATAACTGTTGCTGATAATGTCAACTGGGAGTCCGAGTTAGGTAACATAGGGGACATCAACCTAGCAGTGCAATCTTTTCTTCAAAAAACTCTCAGCCTTTATAACACCCACTGTCCTATGCTTACGAAACAAGGTACAACCAAAAGGCTTAACAATCCTTAGCTTACAAAGGGAATACTTAAATCCATTAATAAAATGGTCTCCGTGGTGTAGTGGTAAGACACTCGCCTGGCGTTCCGCGAGCGCTATGTCATGGGTTCGTATCCTGGCCGGGGAGGATTTACTGGGCGCAATTCCTTAACTGTAGCCTCTGTTTAACGCAACAGTAAAATGTGTACTTGGATGAAAAAACGATTCTTCGCGGCAGGGGATCGTATTCCAGGGACCATAGGATTAAGGACTTGCCCGAAACGCTACGCGTACTAGTGGCTGTACAAGAATGTAACAACTCCTGTATATATCTCAAAAAAAAAAAAAAAAACATGACCTTGAGAAGAAATATAGGTTAGGAACCGTCTCCAAAGAATTCTCAAAGAATTACTCATTATTGTTATCTAAAATAATTAGACGAGCCAAAACTAAATACTACGAAGATAAATTTACCCAAACAAAGAGCAACATTAAAAAAACTTGAAGCACAATTTCACAAATATTGGGATCAAAGAAGATTTTAAATAACAAACCAACACTCCTGTCCAATAACAATGGTCAGCTTTCAGCCTCTGATTCTTCTATTGAGTTCAATAGGTTCTTCTCTTCCATTGGGTCATCCCTTGCAAATGATATTCCATCTTCCAGTACTGATGTTCAGGACTATCTTACAGGTAACTATCCACAGCCTCTGTACCTAAAGCCTACTAATTCCACTGACGTTAATGAGATAATCCTTTCCCTTAAAAACAAGTCTTGTGCCCTTGAGGAGATACCAACTTTAATTTACAAAAAAGTCTCCAGATCTTTAGCCCCTGCTATTGCTTTGCTCTTCAACAAGTCACTTGAACTCCATACCTTTCCAGATATTCTAAAAAAAGCGAGAGTAACCCCTGTCCACAAATGTGGTGATCTCACAGATGTTAACAACTACAGACCCATATCAATCCTGCCTAACTTGTCAAAAATATTTGAAAAACTAATCTACAAGCAGCTTTACTCTTATCTAGCCAAACACAATATACTTAGCTCTTGTCAATATGACTTCAGACCCAAAAAAAAGCACTAACGATGCACTTATTAGTATGATTAACTTGATACATGCAGTTCTTGATAAAAATGAGTTCCCTGTTGGGTTATTTGTGGACCTGGGTAAGGCTTTTGACACTGTCAACCACCAAAACCTTCTTCTTAAATTACATCACTATTTAGTCAGAGGACACTCCCTGCAATACCTCAAATCTTACCTTACTGACAGGCTCCAAAATGTTTCTGTGAATAATTCAATTTCTCCCACCCTACCCATCAACATCGGTGTTCGTCAGGGCAGCATACTTGGCCCTCTCCTCTTTCTCATCTACATTAATGACCTTCCAAATGCCTCCCAACACCTCAAACCTATTCTATTTGCTGACGACACAACCTTCATTTACTCTAGTCCTGACCCCCTTGCTCTAAATGCCACAGTAAATACTGAGCTAAATAAAGTCCATCTTTGGCTAACTGCCAACAAACTCACCCTTAACATTGACAAAACTTTCTATATTCTGTTTGGCAATAAATCCTCTAATCAAATAAATCTCAGAATAAACAATACCCAAATTTGTAACAAATTAGATGGCAAATTCCTTGGCGTTCTCATTGACCACAAGCTGAATTTCCAGGGACACATTCTAAATATATCAAAAAAAGTTTCAAAAACTGTTGGCATTCTTTCTAAGATCAGATATTATGTACCCCGCCCTGCCCTGGTGACTCTCTATTACTCTCTCATCTATCCATATCTCAACTATGGTATTTGTGCTTGGGGTTCTACTACCCAAAATCATTTACATCCTCTAATTACTCAACACAAAGCTGCTATTAGGACAATATCCAACTCTGGCCCCAGACATCACTCGGTACCCCTACTCAAATCTCTGAATATGTTAGATATTAAGTCACTGCACATTCTCTCATGTGTATTATACATATATAAAACGCTGAACTGTAATGCCAATCCTGACCTCAAAAGCTTCATAGAAGGTTGTAACAAAACCCATGAGCACCACACCAGAAACAAATACAGTTTTGATATTCCAAGAGTACGACTTAATCAAACTAGAAATGCTCTACAAATCAAGGGACCCAGAATGTGGAATGACCTTCCCAATCATGTTAAAGACTGTACCTCTCTCAACCAGTTTAAGATAAAAACGAAGCACAACCTAATAAATTCCCTGTAACCTACCTTACCCCTTTATTGTCAACCAATGTCTGTTTTTTTAAACAACGCTGTTTTTCGACCTAATTGTATTTGTGCTGCTTTTTCAGCCATGTTCCCCCTTTTCTTATTTTCATTTTTATTTGTTCTCAACACATTTTATACTTTAAACTCAATTAGTATTAAGTTTTAGTCTTTAATGTTTTTCCTGCCCGAAACGCTTTGCGTAATAGTGGCTTTAGGCATTATATGTACCAGCTCTATCTATAAATCCTTCAACTTTGTATCTTACCTTGTATGTATGTACCTTACCTAAATAAAAGTTTATTTCTTTATTTATTTACCCAGGCTTTGCGCTCTCCCAGGGCGCAACTCCATAGTCTTTAGACTGAAGGATGCCTACTATTGCATTGTTTTTATTTACAGTTGTGTCAGTGTTGTGTGTTCTTCAGTGCCGTGGTTACGCATTGTATTGTGTAACGGTTTGTGTTGGTCTACATGACCCGGTGTTGTTTGACTTAGTGCTCATTGTTTTGAGAAGTCAGTGTGACTTAATGGTCATTATCTTTAGAAGTCAGTTGAACTTAGTATTCATTATGTTGAGAAGTCAGTGTATTGATTTAACACAACTGATTATTGTTTTGATTAGTACGTGGTGATTAGAAATCGTGTTGACTAATCAGCGTTTGTCAAGCGGTCTCAGTGATCGCCAAACGTTAACGTAATTCTCTGTGAGTTAAGTGAGCTGTCAAGTCTGACAAGACCTTGAGTGGTTACTCAGGGATTGCTTGTTTTAATTTGCTTGACTGTCTGAGTTGACAGTGTTATTAACGTAGGTTACCTTGTTTTGATATGGATATCCTGGAGACATATTAATGTAACTGGATTTGCTAAGTAACGTAAATATCTGTGATTGTTTTGATTGAAATTAATGAGATCAAGTGCCATCGGTCTGTCTTTGTGTATTAACGTAATTAATTGAGTGTTGCATGGAAGTCTGGTCTCTGTGACAAGTCTGTCTGTTGTCAATTTATTGTGTCTTTATTATTGCTTGTTGCAGTCGTGACGAACTGCTATTTTGCGTCTGGAGTGGTCGCCCACTTTGTTAAGTGTAGTTAGAGTTAGTACCGCGAGCGGTCCGAACCGGAACCTCAGTTCTTCCGGCTAGCCTTGCTCTGACAAGCACCACGACGGATATTAACGTAACGTTAAACTATTCTTGCCAAGTATTGCTAGTATTAAGTTTTATGAATAAATTGCTATTTGTTGAACTACAAGTGCCTTTACGTTCACACCTTCTAAAGCCCTTTGTACCCTGTTCTGACTCTGCCATTGCCCTTGAAAGTGACACCTCATGTTGCTTTGGATACTTGGACTCGAACTATTTCACGGCCTTACACATTAAATATAGAAGTATTTGGTGTGAGACACCGACGAGTTACTTTGACAACTACCCTCAGTAGTTACGGAAGCTCCACGACCTAGTGGATAGGGAGTGCCAAGGATTTGGACTCCTGCAGTTGCTCTATGCATCCCTGTGCAGTCTTAAAGTAATCAGCTGTCATTACGGCATTTGTTTTGATGCTAGTGCAGTCCTTTCTGATTGGGGTCACTTGTATTAATATTGGGATAACATCACATCTGGTGCCTAACGTGGTGCTGGGAAATTATCAATGATAGTACCACGAAGTGCATATCTGGCTAATAAATACTTGTAACCTATTCACCTCATAGGGTATAATCTCACAACCACTAACACGCAAAGCGTTTCGGGCAGGTCCTTAACATATCAGGTAAGATGAAAAGGTACATTATAGCAAGGTTTTATATCAACAGATAACAACAATATAAGTTGAAGAGGTGATTACACTGGTGAATATATACATCTTAAGTACTAATATTGGGGAAGTGGGTAATACAAGATACAGTGTGAGTTTGAAACACAAGGTAGGAAACTACGATGATGAAATCAGGTACACTTTGGTTTTACTTTTGAATAAGGCATAGGTTGGATTTTTTTTTAATTTGTCAGGGAGTGAGTTCCAAAGATTGGGCCCTTTTATTTGCATTGAGTGTTAACACAGATTTAGTTTGACACTGGGGATATCAAAAATATTTTTATTTCTGGTGTGATACTCATGAGTTCTATTACAACTATCCTGGAAAAGTTTCACATCAAGATTAGCATTTAGGAACAGGTTTTGTACATGTAAATAGTACATGAGAATGAGTGGTGTGAGTGTATGTTTAGCATGTTAAGGGACTTAAACAGAGGGGCTATGTGTTGTCTGAAGACAAAATTAGTTATAGTCTGTGTCTATCTGTCTGTGCCTATGTCTGTCTGTCTGTCTGTCTGTCTGTCTGTCTGTCTGTCTGTCTGTCTGTCTGTCTGTCTGTCTGTCTGTCTGTCTGTCTGTCTGTCTGTCTGTCTATCTGTATCTGCTGTCTGTCTCTGTCTGTATATTTTTTTTATTTTTTTAAATTTTGCCCTGAGGGGCGAGTTTATTGGGCAGCGCCACTCATCCTGTGAGTGGACACACCACCATAGCAGCATGTACAACACTCCCCAATAGGAAGAAAACCAGCTGGGTTGTTCATCCTGTCATTTGTACCCAGACACAGCTGGGACTTGCTTAACTGTCTCAAGTGAACAGCTCCTCAAACTAGAAGATTAACATCTGTCAACCCATAAAAATTTACGTTATCTTGCGGGTGCAAAATGGGGGGAATCATTTAAGAACAGTATCAATATTTGACAAATAGTGTTTTCCTAACTCAAACAATGTGGGGTTTATTATTCTATACATAGTTCTGATTTCTCTCAGGTGTTCACATTCACGTAGATAGTGTTCAAGGCGATGTCCATCACTCTCACCACAGATTCTGCAATTCCGCTGATTAGCTGTTTTTTTCATTCCGAATCTCCATGGATATTTGTATCCAAAACGGATTCTTGCTATTACTGATTCTCTCCCGTGTCCTCCTCCTCTTCGTCTATAATGACTGGGATTGCCAGCTTCAACCATGTTGTACCATCGTACAGATTCATTGGCTTGTGCTTCTATTCTCCTTTCCTCAATGACCTTGTCATCGTGATGTTGCCTGACAATACCTCTAATTTGTAGAAGAGTCTTGGGTATGAAGTTTTCAATGATTTCCTTCAGCACCTTCAGCAGCCAGCACATCTGCTCGTTCATTTCCACATATTCCAACATGGGAGGGGATCCACAGAAACTTGACGACTCTTCCCTTGTTTGTTAATACCCTCACAGCTCTTTTAATTTCAAATATGCAAGATTTTCTGCCCGATTTTTACTTACGTTTTGCAGTTCTGCTTTTGAATCAGTGCAAAGTACTGCACCATTAGTGTGTCTTTTAAGGAATCTTAATGCCATAACAATGGCTGTTAGCTCTGCTTGCGTTGAAGAGGCATAGCTCCCAATACCCGCTTTTTCTTCATATCTGCGTTGAAAAGCATTATCCTTAATTACAGGATATGCTGCATCAGCCCTAACATTGACAGGATTTGATGACCCATCAGTGTAGATTTGATCTAATTCATTTCCGGCTTCTATAAATTTCCTGGAGATACTTGTGCCTCATTTCTTGTGGTATCATGTTGGATTTTTTGGTTGCCATTTCATTGATGATAATCCTGCATGAGTCATCCTCTCAGGGATGTAACCTCTCTACAGGCATGACCTCACAGGCTTGCTCAAGCAGGTGAAGCTCTTTGAAGAGGCAGACTGATCTGTGATGCCATTTTTTGGTTCTCCTGTTTCCCTGTTTCCTTCTGTTAGCAGCACAGAACTCAGATTTTTCTTGGCAATATCATTGTAATGGGGATCTCTGGCTATCCTAATGGCAAGCTTAGCTTTCAGTTCCTTAATTCTACTTTTAACACTGGGGAGGGACAACACTTCTCGTAGATTAGACGTTTTGTCAGTTCTTGGGACTCCAAGAATGATTGTCATGGCTTCATTTTGAATGCTTTCTGGCTTTTTCATATCACTTTGGGAGTAGGTGCACAAAACTGGTGCGGCATAGTCTATGACGGAGTGCACGCAGGCTGTGTACATCATTTTAAGCACGGCAATAGAGGCTCTATGTCCATTCCATGTCATAGCTTTCAGTGCCCTGAGGCGACTTTTGCATGTTCCTATGAGTTGGTTGAGCTCCTTTTTCTTCCCCTTATTAGAGCCGACAGTGACGCCAAGGTACCGATAGTGATCAACCCATTCAAGTGTTACACCATTAATTTGTAGTTCTTCATTTTCTCCCCTCTTGTGATGAGAGTATGCTTTTGTCTTGTTTGTGGAGAGAGTGAAACCGAGCTCAATACATTTCCTTCCAAGGAGTTCAATGGACTGTTTAATTTTTCCCAAGGTAGGAGCTTGTAGACATCATCTGCATAACCCACTCGTTGCGTCCCTTCCGGAAAATCAATATCTGCAATGGCGTTCATAAGTACACTGAATAGTGTGGGGCTTAAGACTCCGCCTTGGGGAGTACTGAGTTCCATACTCATTGTTCTTGACACTGCTCCATTAAAGCAGACCTTGGCTTTCCTCCCTGTGAGGTAGTCTTCAGTCCATTTCATGAGTCTCCCCCTTGACATCCTTGCATGTAAGCTCATCCAGGATCACAATCCCCAGTGCTTTGTCGAAGGCTCCTTTGATGTCAACAAATACAGAGTACCTAGCTGTGTCATTAGCTAGGTAATTAACTATGCAATTTGCTGTACTCCGTCCTTTAACAAATCCATTGACCCCTCCCCTAGCCTGCCTATTTTGTGCAATAGTCGGTTTAGAATGATCCATTCAAGCATCTTGCAAGTGCATGACATGCGACTGATAGGTCTGTAATTGCCAGGGCCAATGGGCATCGGCGTGGGAACGATTATTGCGTGTTTCCACTTTGTGGGCAACACTCCATTTGGAATTATTTGTTAAACATGTGGAGTAGTGGATTCCCAGACACTTCACACAGTGCATTAAGTATGTTATAGGTGATTCCATCCTCACCAGGTGCAGTTCTTTTACCCTTTTTCATAGCCCCCCTTACTTCCTGGGCTGTGATTGGTTCTCCATACTCATCATCACTTGTTATCCTGATTCTTCTGTCATTATGCCGCAGGAGCTGTTCCATGCTTAATTCTGCAGGGAGGGAGGAGGAGGAGGAGGAGGACGCAGGTTCGAATCCTCGTCACGGTCCTTGTGGATTTGTTCAGGAGGAGGATGCTGCATCATTCCACTTGTGAATTAGTTCCTCATCCTTACCTTTGGGGTCTTTGTGAGCCACAGGCTGGGGTCTGCCCCCCTCCTAGCTATCTGAATTTTCGCCCACACTTGTCTTGCAGATGTTTCTCTTCCAATAGAGCTAGTGAATTCAAGCCATTGTCTTTCCCGCTCTTTAATCTTCTCTTCCCTGGCTACCTGAAACACAGTTTTAAACAGCTCTTGGTTGCTGTCAGTGGGATGTCTCCGCTACTTTCTACTCATGACCTTTACATTTGCATTGAGCATCTTTATGTAATCATTCTCATACTATTTTATTTTCTTCTTCTTCTGAGGGTTACTTCGCCCAGTCGCACGGCGCTTAGCTCTAATACAGCACTCAATTTGGTTATTAAGATCATCAACAAATTTATCAGTGTCTTCTGGGGATTTGGTATTCCGTTAACCAGTCACTCATCTTGTTTATGAGGAGCGGCCTAATATCTAGTCCGAGTGATAACATTTTTCTTTTATTTGTCTCTTTCCTTCTCTTGCTCATGTCGACGGTGGTAATCAGTGCCCAGTGGTCACTACATAAACTGTGTACTGGCATCCGTGTCCTGTGCATTCAGCAGAAGAGCATAGTCTAGTCTTCCTCCTCTGAGGTGAGTTGGCTGTTCATCACCCAGGACTCTAAGGTTTTCACTTCCCCTAACATAGAGTGACAGTTTCCGTCCATTGACATTGGCTGATGACAGTTGGCACCAAAGTGTGGGTGTCTGGCATTAAGATCACCGACCAGCAGGTAGGTTCTTCATTAACAAATTCAAGTAGTGTATCAAGGTCAAGTTTACTCTGTGGCACATATAGGTTGATTATATGTAGGGCATTATTGTTTAAGTAAAGGGTTACTCCCAGTGATTCAAACTCATCCCCCATGTGCAGGCCATCAATAATCTGTGCGGGAATGTTGTTATTTACAAAAGTGATGAGACCCCGTTTTCTTTCCCCAGCGGGCAGGGAGAACTTGTGATAACCGCTGAATCATGGGTTGAAGTCATCACCTACCATCGTCTCCTGTAGCACTATGACGTCAGTTTGGTGTTCACAGACATACTGTATGATGTCATTAATTCTATTGCGGACTCCATTACAGTTCCACTGTAGTATAGTGAGACATTCTTGAATGTGATTATCCATCTTGAGGTTGTTTGTCATCAGATGCGCCATGTTGCTGCAATGTGCACCGGTGCTGTTGCATGGTCTGGTGTTGCTGCGCCCACTGGTGTCATGGTATCATCGTGTCTGCTGGCATGCTCTGATGTTATGGTATCATTGTGTCTGCTGGCATGCTCTGATGTTATGGTATCATCGTGTCTGCTGGCATGCTCTGATGTTATGGTATCATCGTGTCTGTTGGCATGCTCTGATGTTATGGTATCATCGTGTCTGCTGATGCTTGATGGTATCATCTGTGGCATGCTCTGATGTTATGGTATCATGTGTCTGTTGGCATGCTCTGATGTTATGGTATCATTGTGTCTGCTGGCATGCTCTGATGTTATGGTATCATTGTGTCTGCTGGCATGCTCTGATGTTATGGTATCATCGTGTCTGCTGGCATGCTCTGATGTTATGGTATCATCGTGTCTGCTGGCATGCTCTGATGTTATGGTATCATCGTGTCTGCTGGCATGCTCTGATGTTATGGTATCATCGTGTCTGCTGGCATGCTCTGATGTTATGGTATCATTGTGTCTGCTGGCATGCTCTGATGTTATGGTATCATCGTGTCTGCTGGCATGCTCTGATGTTATGGTATCATCGTGTCTGCTGGCATGCTCTGATGTTATGGTATCATCGTGTCTGCTGGCATGCTCTGATGTTATGGTATCATCGTGTCTGCTGGCATGCTCTGATGTTATCATTGTGTCTGTATGCTGCTCTGATGTTATGGTATCATTGTGTCTGCTGGCATGCTCTGATGTTATGGTATCATCGTGTCTGCTGGCATGCTCTGATGTTATGGTATCATCGTGTCTGCTGGCATGCTCTGATGTTATGGTATCATCGTGTCTGCTGGCATGCTCTGATGTTATGGTATCATCGTGCCTGCTGGCATGCTCTGATGTTATGGTATCATCGTGTCTGCTGGCATTTACCTGGACAGCACTTGCTGTGTCACCTTGCTCCAAGCTCTGGCTTTCTGGACCTGATGATATCTGCTTCTGCAGGTTATCGAAAATTTGTTCCTGAGAATTCTTGATCTGGGTAATGGCGGTCTCAAGTTCCGTTGACTTGCGTATCATTTGTATAACGAGTGGATGATTCCGTATCACTAGATCAAGTATGGCTGTGATACGAGTCAGGTTTGGGAGGAGGGGTCCTCCTGGGTGACAGGTGGGGGGCTGGATTGTGGGGTAGAGTGGGTGCCAGGTGCGCTTGGAGGTGGGTTGCGGAGGTCTTGTTCAGAGGAAGGGGGTCGGGGGGGGGAGGCCCTTTCGAGGTCAGGGAGTGGGATATGATTGGGTGAGTTTCCCGTTGGGGGCAGAGGTGGGTAGGCCTCAAGAATGGGGGGGGGGGGGGCTGGGCCCCGCTCAAGCCCCAGGCCGAGGCGTGAGTGGGGTGATGGGCCCGACCCGGGCCCCGCCAGTCACCGGGGGTAACTGGCGGGGGAATCCCTCCCCCAGTAATTAGAAAAATTGAGTATGTATATGTTTATGTAGGTACTGTCATTGAGTATATGTACAGGTATATAAATATATATATATATATATATATATATATATATATATATATATATATATATATATATATATATATATATATATATATATATATATATATATATATATATATATATATATATATATATATATATATATATATATATATATATATATATATATATATGTCGTACCTAGTAGCCAGAACTCACTTCTCAGCCTACTATGCAAGGCCCGATTTGCCTAATAAGCCAAGTTTTCCTGAATTAATATATTTTCTATAATTTTTTTCTTATGAAATGATAAAGCAACCCTTTTCTCTATGTATGAGGTCAATTTTTTTTTATTGGAGTTAAAATTAACGTAGATATATGACCGAACCTAACCAACCCTACCTAACCTAACCTAACCTATATTTATAGGTAAGGTTAGGTTAGGTAGCCAAAAAAGTTAGGTTAGGTTAGGTTAGGTAGACGTAAAAAACATTAATTCATGAAAACTTGGCTTATTAGGCAAATTGGGCCTTGAATAGTAGGCTGAGAAGTGCGTTCTGGCTATTAGGTACGACATATATATATATATATATATATATATATATATATATATATATATATATATATATATATATATATATATATATATATATATATATATGTCGTACCTAGTAGCCAGAACTCACTTCTCAGCCTACTATGCGAGGCCCGATTTGCCTAATAAGCCAAGTTTTACTGAATTAATATATTTTCTAATTAATTTTTCTTATGAAATGATAAAGCTACCCATTTCATTATAAATGAGGTCAATTTTTTTTTATTGGAGTTAAAATTAACGTAGATATATGACCAAACCTAACCACCCCTACCTAACCTAACCTAAGCTATCTTCATAGGTTAGGTTAGGTTAGGTTAGGTAGCCAAAAAAGTTAGGTTAGGTTAGGTTAGGTAGGTTAGGTAGTCGAAAAACAATTAATTCATGAAAACTTGGATTATTAGGCAAATCGGGCCTTGCATAGTAGGCATAGAAGTGCGTTCTGGCTCATGGGTACGACATATATATATATATATATATATATATATATATATATATATATATATATATATATATATATTGATCTCTGCACGAAGGCTTTTAGCTGCCGCTTTGAGCTCGGGGGACAGTATGGTGCTTCTGTAATTGCCTCGATTCTTTTCTCCTTCCGCAATAAGTTCTGCTTGCAAGGTGTCTTTGGTAGTGACCTTCTTTTGTGTCTCGAGGTCGAATATGTCGTCCAACAGGATTTCCAACTCTACTTTCCGGGCCATCTCACTTGGTCTGGACATAACGTGACAGTTTATACCCAGATTTAGGAGAGTGACTTGGTCCTCAGTGAGGTTGATTCCTGCAAGGTTCAGGAAGCCATCTCTTGGTCGTGGAATTGCCATAGGTCCTCCATATAATGTTGTTAGTTTCTTGATAATCCTTGTTTCAGTGCTGAGGTGATGTCGGTCTGTGAGGATGTCGAGGTGTTGTTCAATGCGGGTACGGAGACTTTCGTCGATGTTGCTATTTCTCCATTCGTTTGTAGCATGAAGTAGTCTCCGTACCCGCATTGAACAACACCTCGACATCCTCACAGACCGATATCACCTCAGCACTGAAACCAGGATTATTGCAGCTAAAAGCCTTCGTGAGAACAAGGAGATAGTTGTCAGGAGAGGCGACAAGTCGCCAATATATGTCATTCTTAAAAAAGACGAATATCTGGCGAAAATGAACCTCATACTCTCTGACCAAACTAAATTCCAAAGGGTAACGAAGGACACTACAGCCGAATTAAAAGCAAAGGTCAACAAACTGATCGAAACTGTGAACGCCAAGAAATCCGGACTCCACCTGCCAAAGATTATTGGGGAATATAAACCTGGATATGCGTATGGAAATGTCAAGACACACAAGCCTGGAAACCCACTTCGGCCAATCATTAGCCAGATACTCACACCCACGTACAGACTGGCGAAGCGACTCAACGGCCTGCTGGCTCCTTATGTCCCTTGTGCCTTCAGCCTGAAGTCTCCAAAGGAATTTGTTGACTTACTGCGGGGCACACGGGCAACAGGGATAAGAGCCTCGTTGGACGTAGAATCACTGTTCACCAAAGTACCTGTGGACGAGACAATCGGGATGATAGCCGACAGAGTGTATCGTGATCAAGCCTGTACTCCTCTTGACATGCCAGAAAATATTCTAAGGAAACTACTCCAAGCTTGTACTAAAGAGGCACCCTTCTTGAGCCTGGATGGGCACATGTATAAGCAAGTAGATGGGGTCGCCATGGGTTCTCCCCTAGGTGTCCTGTTTGCAAACTTCTACATGGGTACCATCGAGCAAAAAGTCCTAGTCGACATGAACTTGAAACCGGCCATATACTGCAGGTATGTTGACGACATTTTTACACAGGTACCTGATGTCAGACATCTGCAGGAGCTGAAGGAGGCGTTTGAGCAGAGTTCCGTGCTGCGTTTCACTTACGAGATGGAAAAGGATGGGAAGCTGCCCTTTCTAGATGTAACAGTCATGGAAAAGAGCGGAGGTTTCCACACTGCACTCTACACTAAGGAAACGAACATAGGAATGTGCCTAAATGCCAACAGCGACTGCCCAGACACGTACAAAAGGAGTGTTGTTAACGCATATGTCGACCGTGCTCTCAGCCACAGCTCAGAATGGAAGCAAGTCGACGAAGAACTCTGTAGGGTAAGGCAGGTCCTAGTCAACAACGGCTTCTCCAATGGTTTCGTCGAAGACATCATAAGAAGGAAAGTGAAACGCCATGCAACCTCTGAAGAGACAACTAACACAAGACCTATACCCCCTATTAGACTATTTTACAGGAACTTCTTTTCCACAGCTCATAAAACGGAGGAAAGGGTCCTTAAAGATATTGTTAATAGAAACGTTATCTCTACAGACAAAAATCAGAGGATACATCTGACGATTTACTATAAAACCAGAAAAACGGCCAGCCTACTCATGAGAAACTCTCCAGACACAAAGCAGAACGCTTTAAAAGAGACCAACGTCGTCTATGCCTTCAAATGCCCACTTGGGGACTGTAAGCTCCAAAAAACTCAATATATAGGCAAGACAACAACATCTCTTTCTAGGCGTTTAACGATGCATAAGCAACAGGGCTCCATTAAGGAACATATAATCTCTTCCCACAACCAAACCATCGCCAGAGAAATCCTAGTAAACAACACAGAAATCATCGATAGATACAGCGATAGCAGGCGGCTTGACGTTTGCGAGGCACTACAAATTAAAAAGTCAACACCAGCAATCAACAGCCAATTAATGCACAATTATATTCTACCCACCTCAAGACTCCGCTCCAATATAGAAGCATCAAGAAATATGGACCAATAGGCTTTCTACAATCACTTCCATTCAATACCCATTGTTTCGTGTTCTGTCTTGTGTTGATGAAATTAATACCCTATTAATACCACCTCTTGTTCTGTCTTGTGTTGATGAAATTAATACCCTATTAATGCCACCTCACCCCATCCACCTCACTCAAATGTAGATATAAACAAATCGGAGATGTGTAAGTTCTATTCAGTTGTGTATGTAAAGTCTTTGAAAATGTAATAAGTTTTACGAAACGCGCTCAAGTGTCGCGTCAGACTAGAAATAAAAATGAATTTTGGAGAATTGATTTTTGAATTACCACCAACAGTGAAAAGAAATGTACGAAAGATAGAGAAAATTCGTGTTAGAATTATTAATCTTACTTTTTCGGTCATATTTAATAATATATGTCTACAGGAAAGACTGCTACCAAAATATACTAATATATATATATATATATATATATATATATATATATATATATATATATATATATATATATATATATATATATATATATATATATATATATATATATATATATATATATATATGTGCATGTATGAATAAATCAATAAATAACACTAATAAATAGCCTTGAACAAAACAACATGTGTGGAAGCATCGGAGTGTGTATATATGAGTGTCACACAGTATTCATCTATAGACATCCCATATATGGTGAAACACATGTGAAGAACCTCTCACACACTCACAGCTCCCTGACAAGAGAGAGCCAGCTTAGCTTAGCTGCCAACACCCACACATCGTGTCAGCAAGGCGGACAGCCCGCCTGCTTTCATACCTCTCACTCTATTTCCCACTTCTAAACTTTCCTTCAACTATGCCTTTCTCTCCTCTTTACTTCCCCCCCCCCCCCAAAAAAAAAAAAGTCACTGGATCGCCTGTGACCTGAGGGGTAGTTCTTGTTCGGCCACACCATGCAGGCCTCAAGGCGCAGTGCCGGTTCCAGGCGTGGTGGGGTTGCCTGCAGTTAACACATTTGGGTATTACTGGGTTCTTATCCCTAATCTTCTGCATATATAGTTTAGTGTCGTGGAGGCCACTGCAACACCCACACCCAGTTCGGCCAACGCACTGCCAGGTTCTGTGGGTCCGCCGTTGACAGTTGCCACATAAGGCTGAGCTGCCAATATACCATTCCATTCTGCAAGGCCTTATACCTGGTATCGTAGTGAAAGGGGTCAGCTCTCCCTCCCACATAGCAACTGCTTAGTTCTTTGGTACTTCCCCAGGCCCCTTGTTGCGCCTGGCCCATATGATCTGCGGGTGGTCTCAATATACGCAATATCAGCATGGACACCATAGTTCTTAATAATAACTGTGGTTCGTCTAGGCTGTGAGCTTGCATGTAACAGGTTAAACCTCTTACCTCCGTACTCTTGTTCCATCTCTGTGTAGAATGTTTGTCTGTCTCTTTGTCTCTCTCTCTCTCCCTCCATCTCTATCTTGTCTCGTTCTCTCAGTCTCTCCCTCCATCTCTATCTTGTCTCGTTCTCTCAGTCTCTCCCTCCATCTCTATCTTGTCTCGTTCTCTCAGTCTCTCCCTCCATCTCTATCTTGTCTCGTTCTCTCAGTCTCTCCCTCCATCTCTATCCTGTTTCCCTCTTTCAATCACTCTGCAGCAATTATATTAAGAGTAATATACTTGCTTCAAATCCTAATTAGTTTCAATGCAGATAATTATATGTGCCTGTTAATTGCATATAACTTATCCATAAGGAAGTTCACTTTTCAAATTAATATCAACCAATCACCCAATAATAAAGTTCAACCAATTACAATTACTATCTCTTCCTAAGGGTACGTGCATCACCAAGGATGCTGTGAGGTAACTACAAAAGGTTGGTCGAATTGGCAAAGTTAGGAGAATCTTGTAATATAAGCCATCAATTCAGAGATCGTTATCCATCAGTTACAGCCCCGCTCCTGTGCGAGGTAAGTCCACTACGGGCTCACCACAGAAGTTCTACTTGGAACTTTTGTTCCGAGTAGCTGAATCTAAAACAACAACAGATCGTTATCAGTCTAACTGGAATAGTGGTTCAGTAGAGACGCTCCAGGAATACCGCAGATCGCCAATATCATCGACATTCACTAGCAACAATGTAACACTCGACGAGTCTAGTTCTTCCTCTCACAAGGTGCTACAGCCTCGCCACAGAGCAGACAGCCAGATTCCGACCACACTTGAGCTACCGCTCTCGTCCCCCATTCGAGCTGTCTGTTCCCGCCCGCATTCTACTGCAACACTCTCACCCTGTATGCGAGCTCTCTACCCTCCCGGCCTAGATCTCTGCTCACTACTTCAGGCCTCGTGTATCCCGACATGTCATTACATTTCCAACAACCGACTGCTGTAACCAAAACTGTATTAAATAAACATCATAAATACATGAGGGTATTTCATCCTCTGGTGAAACTATCAGAAACTGTAAAACAAAAATACTAACGTTTCTATTTTACTGATACAAACCTTATATGCCATTGCTGCATTGTTGACAAGCACATCTAAACCACCATATGTCTTCTTGATGTAATCAGCAAAAGCAGCAATACTCTCAGAAGCATCAATATCAAGCTGATGGAAGCGAGCCGTCAGTCCCAACTGAAAGTCATCAAGTTTATAAATAAATTAATTCTTCGAGACAAAAAATATAGGCTAATGCTGTTTATATCAAAGTTAATACGGCAAAACTCTTAAGGAATCAAAACTGCATATGATGCAGTTTTGCACAGTGAGATGCACAGTGAGGGGGAGAGAGCCGGTCGGCCGAGCGGACAGCACGCTGGACTTATGATCCTGTGGTCCTGGGTTCGATTCCAGGCGCCGGCGAGAAACAATGGGCAAAGTTTCTTTCACCCTATGCCCCTGTTACCTAGCAGTAAAATAGGAACCTGGGTGTTAGTCAGCTGTCACGGGCTGCTTCCTGGGGGTGGAGGCCTGGTCGGGGACCGGGCCGCGGGGACACTAAACAGCCCCGAAATCATCTCAAGATAACCTCAAGATGATGTACAGTATTGGGGAACTTTTACTTAAGATCCGCGACTATTTTGTTACAACAATAAAATATTTTTCTCATTTTCTGGCAACAATTATGATTATATTTAGTATACAAAACAGAACTAAACTTAGTGCACATTTAATGACCAAATTATTTTAAAAAGTAAATTTTGTTATACACACAGACGACCACCTGCTGTACGAAGGACACATGCAGTCCTTATTTGTCACGACCGTCACCTGACAAATATGCAGTTGTGTCTAGTAAAATAGTTAACCACTTTGAGACCCCAGTGAGGGAGGGGGGACCCAACCACAGTGAGGGGGGGAGGACCCAACCACAGTGAGGGGGGGAGGACCCAACCACAGTGAGGGGGGGACGAACCCAACCCGAGTGAGGGGGGGAGGACCCAACCACAGTGGTGGGTGGGAGAACCCAACCACAGTGAGGGGGGGAGGACCACAGTGAGTGAGGGGGGGAGGACCCAACCATAGTGAGGGGGGGGAGGACCCAACCACAGTGAGGGGGGGAAGAACCCAACCACAGTGAGGGGGGAAGGACCCAACCAGAGTGAGGGGGGGGAGGACCCAACCACAGTGAGGGGGGGAGGACCCAACCACAGTTAGGGGGGGGAAGAACCCAATCAGAGTGAGGGGGGGGGGGGGAGGACCCAACCACAGTGAGTGGGGGGGAGGACCCAACCACAGTGAGGGGGGGGAGGACCCAACCACAGTGAGGGGGGGACCCAACCACAGAGAGAGGGGGAGAAGGACCCAACCAAAGTGAGGGAGGGGGGACCCAACCACAGTGAGGGGGGGACCCAACCACAGTGAGAGGGGGACCCAACCACAGTCAGGGGGGGAGGACCCAACCACCGTGGGGGGGGAGGACCCAACCACAGTGAGGGGGGGAGGACCCAACCACAGTGGTGGGGGGAAGGACCCAACCACAGTGAGGGGGGGAGGACACAACCACAGTGAGGGGGGGAGGACCCAACCACAGTGGTGGGGGGAGGACCCAACCACAGTGAGGGGGGAGGAGACAACCACAGTGAGGGGGGAAGACCCAACCACAATGAGGGGGGTGGGAAGGTCCCAAACCACAGTGAGAGGGGAGGAGACAACCACAGTGAGGGGGGAAGACCCAACCACAGTGAGGGGGGGAGGACCCAACCACAGTGAGGGGGGGAAGGACCCAACCACAGTGAGGGGGGGGATCCAACCACAGTGAGGGGGGAGGACCCAACCACAGTGAGCGGGGGGAGGACCCAACCACATGAGGGGGGACCCAACCACAGTGAGGGGGGTGGGAAGGACCCAACCACAGTGAGGGGGGGCGGACCCAACCACAGTGAGGGGGGAGGACCCAACCACAGTGAGGGGGGGGAGGACCCAACCACAGTGAGGGGGGGAAGGACCCAACCACAGTGAGGGGGGGGAAGGACCAAACCACAGTGAGGGGGGGAGGACCCAACCACAGTGCGGGGGGGGAGGACCCAACCACAGTGAGAGGGGGAGGACCCAACCACAGTGAGGGGGGTGGGAAGGACCCATAACAGTGAGGGGGGAGGACCCAACCACAGTGAGGAGGGGAAGGACCCAACCACAGTGAGGGGGGAAGGACCGAACCATAGTGAGGAGGGGGGAGGACCCAACCACAGTGAGGGTGGGAGGACCCAACCACAGTGAGGGGGGAGAAGGACCCAACCACTGTGAGGGGGGGACCCAACTACAGTGAGGGGGGGAGGACCCAACCACAGTGAGGGGGGGAGGACCCAACCACAGAGAGGGGGGGGGGAAGGACCCAACCACAGTGAGGGGGGTGGGAAGGACCCAACCAGAGTGAGGGGGGAGGACCCAACCACAGTGAGTGGGGGAGGACCCAACCACAGTGAGAAGGGGAGGACCCAACCACAGTGAGGGGGGTGGGAAGGACCCAACCACAGTGAGGGGGAGGACCCAACCACAGTGAGGGTGAGGACCCAACCACAGTGAGGGGGGGAGGACCCAACCACAGTGAGGGGGGGAAGGACCCAACCACTGTGAGGGGGGAGGACCCAACCACAGTGAGGGGGAGAGGACCCAACCACAGTGAGGGGGGGAAGGACCCAACCACAGTGAGGGGGGGGATCCAACCACAGTGAGGGGGGGAGGACCCAACCACAGTGAGGGGGGGAGGACCCAACCACAGTGAGGGGGAGAAGGACCCAACCACAAGGAGGGGGGACCCAACCACAGTGAGGGGGGGGAGGACCCAACCACAGTGAGGGGGGGAGGACCCAACCACAGTGAGGGGGGTGGGAAGGACCCAACCACAGTGAGAAGGGGAGGACCCAACCACAGTGAGGGGGGTGAGAAGGACCCAACCACAGTGAGGGGGAGGACCCAACCACAGTGAGGGGGGAGGACCCAACCACAGTGAGGGGGGGGGAGGACCCAACCACATGAGGGGGGGGACCCAACCACAGTGAGGAGGGGCGGACCCAACCACAGTGAGGGGGGTTGGAAGGACCCAACCACAGTGAGGGGGAGGACCCAACCACAGTGAGGGGGGAGGACCCAACCACAGTGAGGGGGGAAGGACCCAACCACGGTGAGGGGGGGATCCAACCACAGTAAGGGGGGAGGACCCAACCACAGTGAGGGGGGGGGGGACCCAACCACAGTGAGGGGGGGATGGACCCAACCACAGTGAGGGGGGGGGACCCAACCACAGTGAGGGGGGAGGACCCAACCACAGTGAGGGGGGAGAAGGACCCAACCACAGTGAGGGGGGGAGGACCCAACCACAGTGAGGGGGGAGGAGGACCCAACCACAGTGAGGGGGGGAGGACCCAACCACAGTGAGGGGGGGACCCAACCACAGTGTGGGGGCAGGACCAAACCACAGTGGTGGGGGGAGGACCCAACCACAGTGAGGGGGGGGAGGACCCAACCACAGTGAGGGGGGACCCAACCACAGTGAGGGGGGCAGGACCCAACCACAGTGGTGGGAGGGAGGACCCAACCACAGTGAGAGGGGGAGAACGACCCAACCACAGTGAGGGGGGACCCAACCACAGTGAGGGGGGGACCCAACCACAGTGAGGGGGGGGGACCCAACCACAGTGAGGGGGGAGAGGACCCAACCACAGTGAGGGAGGGGTGAGGGGGGGACCCAACCACAGTGAGGGGGGGGAGGACCCAACCACAGTGAGGGGGGGAGGACCCAACCACAGTGAGGGGGGGAGGACCCAGGACCCAACCACAGTGAGGGGGGGAGGACCCAACCACAGTGAGGGGGGGAGGACCCAACCACAGTGAGAGGGGGAGGACCCAACCACAGTGAGAGGGGGAAGGACCCAACCACAGTGAGGGGGGGAGGACCCAACCACAGTGAGGGAGGGGAGGACCCAACCACAGTGAGGGGGGGAGGACCCAACCACAGTGAGGGGGGAGGACCCAACCACAGTGAGGGGGGGAGGACCCAACCACAGTGAGGGGGGGGGGGGAGGACCCAACCACAGTGAGGGGGGGAGGACCCAACCACAGTGAGGGGGGGAGGACCCAACCACAGTGAGGGGGGGGAAGACCCAACCACAGTGAGGGGGGGGTGAGGGGGGAAGGACCCAACCACAGTGAGGGGGGGAGGAGGACCCACAGTGAGGGGGTGAGGGGGGGAGGACCCAACCACAGTGAGGGGGGGAGGACCCAACCACAGTGAGGGGGGGAGAAGGACCCAACCACAGTGAGGGGGGGAGGGGGAGGAGGACCAACCACAGTGAGGGGGGGACCCAACCACAGTGAGGGGGGAGAAGGACCCAACCACAGTGAGGGGGGAGGACCCAACCACAGTGAGGGGGGGAGGACCCAACCACAGTGAGGGGGGAGGACCCAACCACAGTGAGGGGGGGAGGACCCAACCACAGTGAGGGGGGGAGGGGGGAGGACCCAACCAACCCAACCACAGTGAGAGGGGGGAGGACCCAACCACAGTGAGAGGGGGAAGGACCTAACCACAGTGAGGGGGGGAGGACCCAACCACAGTGAGGGGGGGAGGACCCAACCACAGTGAGGGGGGAGGACCCAACCACAGTGAGGGGGGAGGACCCAACCACAGTGAGAGGGGGGGAGGACCCAACCACAGTGAGGGGGGGGGAGGACCCAACCACAGTGAGGGGGGGGACCCAACCACAGTGAGGGGGGGAAGGACCCAACCACAGTGAGGGGGGGAGGACCCAACCACAGTGAGGGGGGAAGACCCAACCACAGTGAGGGGGGTGGGAAGGTCCCAACCACAGTGAGGGGGGGAGGACCCAACCACAGTGAGGGGGGGAGGACCCAACCACAGTGAGGGGGGGAGGACCCAACCACAGTGAGGGGGGGAGGGGGGGAGGACCCAACCACAGTGAGGGGGGGAGGACCCAACCACAGTGAGGGGGGGGACCCAACCACAGTGAGGGGGGGGAGGACCCAACCACAGTGAGGGGGGGACCCAACCACAGTGAGGGGGGGGGAGGACCCAACCACAGTGAGGGGGGGGAGGACCCAACCACAGTGAGGGGGGAGGACCCAACCACAGTGAGGGGGGGAGGACCCAACCACAGTGAGGGGGGGGAAGGACCCAACCACAGTGAGGGGGGAGGACCCAACCACAGTGAGGGGGGAAGACCCAACCACAGTGAGGGGGGAGGACCCAACCACAGTGAGGGGGGGAAGGACCCAACCACAGTGAGGGGGGGGACCCAACCACAGTGAGGGGGGAGGACCCAACCACAGTGAGGGGGGGAGGACCCAACCACATGAGGGGGGGACCCAACCACAGTGAGGGGGGGGAAGGACCCAACCACAGTGAGGGGGGGAGGACCCAACCACAGTGAGGGGGGGGGAGGACCCAACCACAGTGAGGGGGGAAGGACCCAACCACAGTGAGGGGGGGACCCAACCACAGTGAGGGGGGGAGGACCCAACCACAGTGAGGGGGGGGAGGACCCAACCACAGTGAGGGGGGGGAGGACCCAACCACAGTGAGGGGGTGGGAAGGACCCAACCACAGTGAGGGGGGAGGACCCAACCACAGTGAGGGGGGGAAGGACCCAACCACAGTGAGGGGGGAAGGACCGAACCACAGTGAGGAGGGGGGAGGACCCAACCACAGTGAGGGGGGAGGACCCAACCACAGTGAGGGGGGAGAAGGACCCAACCACAGTGAGGGGGGGACCCAACCACAGTGAGGGGGGGAGGACCCAACCACAGTGAGGGGGGGAGGACCCAACCACAGTGAGGGGGGTGGGAAGGACCCAACCACAGTGAGGGGGGGGGAAGGACCCAACCACAGTGAGGGGGGAGGACCCAACCACAGTGAGGGGGGGAGGACCCAACCACAGTGAGAAGGGGAGGACCCAACCACAGTGAGGGGGGGGGAAGGACCCAACCACAGTGAGGGGGGAGGACCCAACCACAGTGAGGGGGAGGACCCAACCACAGTGAGGGGGGGAGGACCCAACCACAGTGAGGGGGGGAAGGACCCAACCACAGTGAGGGGGGAGGACCCAACCACAGTGAGGGGGAGAGGACCCAACCACAGTGAGGGGGGGAAGGACCCAACCACAGTGAGGGGGGGGGATCCAACCACAGTGAGGGGGGGGAAGACCCAACCACAGTGAGGGTGGGAGGACCCAACCACAGTGAGGGGGGGGAAGGACCCAACCACAGTGAGGGGGGGACCCAACCACAGTGAGGGGGGGGGAGGACCCAACCACAGTGAGGGGGGTGAGGACCCAACCACAGTGAGGGGGGTGGGAAGGACCCAACCACAGTGAGAAGGGGAGGACCCAACCACAGTGAGGGGGGTGAGAAGGACCCAACCACAGTGAGGGGGAGGACCCAACCACAGTGAGGGGGGAGGACCCAACCACAGTGAGGGGGGGAGGACCCAACCACAGTGAGGGGGGGGGAGGACCCAACCACAGTGAGGGGGGGGGACCCAACCACAGTGAGGGGGGCGGACCCAACCACAGTGAGGGGGGTTGGAAGGACCCAACCACAGTGAGGGGGAGGACCCAACCACAGTGAGGGGGGAGGACCCAACCACAGTGAGGGGGGAAGGACCCAACCACGGTGAGGGGGGGATCCAACCACAGTGAGGAGGGTAGGACCCAACCACAGTAAGGGGGGAGGACCCAACCACAGTGAGGGGGGGAGGACCCAACCACAGTGAGGGGGGAGATGGACCCAACCACAGTGAGGGGGGGGACCCAACCACAGTGAGGGGGGAGGACCCAACCACAGTGAGGGGGGAGAAGGACCCAACCACAGTGAGGGGGGGGAGGACCCAACCACAGTGAGGGGGGAGAAGGACCCAACCACAGTGAGGGGGGGAGGACCCAACCACAGTGAGGGGGGGACCCAACCACAGTGTGGGGGCAGGACCCAACCACAGTGGTGGGGGGAGGACCCAACCACAGTGAGGGGGGGAGGACCCAACCACAGTGAGGGGGGGACCCAACCACAGTGAGGGGGGCAGGACCCAACCACAGTGGTGGGAGGGAGGACCCAACCACAGTGAGAGGGGGAGAACGACCCAACCACAGTGAGGGGGGACCCAACCACAGTGAGGGGGGGACCCAACCACAGTGAGGAGGGTAGGACCCAACCACAGTGAGGGGGGGAGGACCCAACCACAGTGAGGGAGGGACCCAACCACAGTGAGGGGGGATCCAACTACAGTGAGGGGGGGGAGGACCCAACCACAGTGAGAGGGGGAGGACCCAACCACAGTGAGGGGGGAGGACCCAACCACAGTGAGGGGGGGGGACCCAACCACAGTGAGAGGGGGAGGACCCAACCAGAGTGAGTGAGGGAGGACCCAACTACAGTGAGGGGGGGAGGACCCAACCACAGTGAGAGGGGGAGGATCCAACCACAGTGAGGGGGAGACCCAACCACAGTGAGAGGGGGAAGGACCTAACCACAGTGAGGGGGGGAGGACCCAACCACAGTGAGGGGGGGAGGACCCAACCACAGTGAGAGGGGGAGGACCCAACCACAGTGAGGGGGGAGGACCCAACCACAGTGAGAGGGGGGAGGACCCAACCACAGTAAGGGGGGGACCCAACCACAGAGAGGGGGGGGGAGGACCCAACCACAGTGAGGGGGGACCCAACCACAGTGAGGGGGGGAGGACCCAACCACAGTGAGGGGGGGAAGGACCCAACCACAGTGAGGGGGGGGGAGGACACAACCACAGGTGAGGGGAGGACCCAACCACAGTGAGGGGGGGAGGACCCAACCACAGTGAGGGGGGAAGGACCCAACCACAGTGAGGGGGGGACCCAACCACAGTGAGGGGGGGAGGACCCAACCACAGTGAGGGGGGGCCCAACCACAGTGAGGGGGAGGAGGACCCAACCACAATGAGGGGGGGGAGGACCCAACCACAGTGAGGGGGGAGAAGGACCCAACCACAGTGAGGGGGGGGGGACCCAACCACAGTGAGGGGGGAGGACCCAACCACAGTGAGGGGGGAGAAAGACCCAACCACAGTGAGGGGGAGGACCCAACCAAAGTGAGGGGGGAGAAGGACCCAACCACAGTGAGGGGGGGGAGGACCCAACCACAGTGAGGGGGGGACCCAACCACAGTGAGGGGGCAGGACCCAACCACAGTGGTGGGGGGAGGACCCAATCACAGTGAGGGGGGGAGGATCCAACCACAGTGAGGGGGGGACCCAACCACAGTGAGGGGGGCAGGACCCAACCACAGTGGTGGGGGGGAGGACCCAACCACAGTGAGGGGGGGATCCAACCACAGTGAAGGGGGGAGGACCCAACCACAGTGAGAGGGGGAGAACGACCCAACCACAGTGAGGGGGTGGGAAGGACCCAACCACAGTGAGAGGGGGAGGACCCAACCACAGTTAGGGGGGTGGGAAGGACCCAACCACAGTGAGTGGGAGGACCCAACCACAGTGAGGGGGGAGGACCCAACCACAGTGAGGGGGGGGGGAGGACCCAACCACATGAGGGGGGGGACCCAACCACAGTGAGGGGGGGCGGACCCAACCACAGAGAGGGGGGGTGGGAAGGACCCAACCACAGTGAGGGGGGAGGACCCAACCCCAGTGAGGGGGGAGGACCCAACCACAGTGAGGGGGGGAAGGACCCAACCACAGTGAGGGGGGGATCCAACCACAGTGAGGAGGGTAGGACCCAACCACAGTGAGGGGGGGAAGGACCCAACCACAGTGAGGGGGGATCCAACCACAGTGAGGGGGGGAAGGACCCAACCACAGTGAGGGGGGGACCCAACCACAGTGAGGGGGGGAAGGACCCAACCACAGTGAGGGGGGAGGACCCAACCACAGTGAGAGGGGGAGGACCCAACCACAGTGAGGGGGGAGGACCCAACCACAGTGAGAGGGGGGAGGACCCAACCACAGTGAGGGGGGGACCCAACCACAGAGAGGGGGGGGGGAGGACCCAACCAGAGTGAGGGGGACCCAACCACAGTGAGGGGGGGGAGGACCCAACCACAGTGAGGGGGGGAAGGACCCAACCACAGTGAGGGGGGGGGGGAGGACCAACCACAGTGTGGGGGGAGGACCCAACCACAGTGAGGGGGGGAGGACCCAACCACAGTGAGGGGGGAAGGACCCAACCACATTGAGGGGGGGACCCAACCACAGTGAGGGGGGAGGACCCAACCACAGTGAGGGGGGAGAAGGACCCAACCACAGTGAGGGGGGGGGGACCCAACCACAGTGAGGGGGGAGAAGGACCCAACCACAGTGAGGGGGGGGGCCCAACCACAGTGAGGGGGGAGGACCCAACCACAGTGAGGGGGGAGAAAGACCCAACACAGTGAGGGGGGAGGACCCAACCACAGTGAGGGGGCAGGACCCAACCACAGTGGTGGGGGGAGGACCCAACCACAGTGAGGGGGGGAGGATCCAACCACAGTGAGGGGGGGACCCAACCACAGTGAGGGGGGCAGGACCCAACCACAGTGAGTGGGGGGAGGACCCAACCACAGTGAGGGGGGGAGGACCCAACCACAGTTAGGGGGGTGGGAAGGACCCAACCACAGTGAGAGGGGGAGGACCCAACCACAGTGAGGGGGGTGGGAAGGACCCAACCACAGTGAGTGGGGGAGGACCCAACCACAGTGAGGGGGGAGGACCCAACCACAGTGAGGGGGGAAGGACCCAACCACAGTGAGGGGGGGGACCCAACCACAGTGAGGGGGGGCGGACCCAACCACAGTGAGGGGGGGGGGAAGGACCCAACCACAGTGAGGGGGGAGGACCCAACCACAGTGAGGGGGGAGGACCCAACCACAGTGAGGGGGGGAAGGACCCAACCACAGTGAGGGGGGGATCCAACCACAGTGAGGGGGGTAGGACCCAACCACAGTGAGGGGGGGATGGACCCAACCACAGTGAGGGGGGGATCCCAACCACAGTGAGGGGGGGAAGGACCCAACCACAGTGAGGGGGGGACCCAACCACAGTGAGGGGGGGAAGGACCCAACCACAGTGAGGGGGGGGACCCAACCACAGTGAGGGGGGAGGACCCAACCACAGTGAGGGGGGGAGGACCCAACCACAGTGAGGGGGGGGGGAGGACCCAACCACAGTGAGGGGGGGAGGACCCAACCACAGTGAGGGGGGAGGACCCAACCACAGTGAGGGGGGGGGGGACCCAACCACAGTGAGGGGGGGGAGGACCCAACCACAGTGAGGGGGGGGACCCAACCACAGTGAGGGGGGACCCAACCACAGTGAGGGGGGGCAGGACCCAACCACAGTGGTGGGGGGAGGACCCAACCACAGTGAGGGGGGGAGGACCCAACCACAGTGAGGGGGGAGGACCCAACCACAGTGAGGGGGGGACCTAACCACAGTGAGGGGGCAGGACCCAACCACAGTGAGGGGGAGAAGGACCCAACCACAGTGAGGGGGGGAGGACCCAACCACAGTGAGGGCGGAGAAGGACCCAACCACAGTGAGGGGGGCCGGACCCAACCACAGTGGTGGGGGGAGGACCCAACCGCAGTGAGGGGGGAGGACCCAACCACAGTGAGGGGGGACCCAACCACAGTGAGGGGGGCAGGACCCAACCACAGTGGTGGGGGGGAGGACCCAACCACAGTGAGGGGGGGACCCAACCACAGTGAGGGGGGGAGGACCCAACCACAGTGAGAGGGGGAGAACGACCCAACAACAGTGAGGGGGGACCCAACCACAGTGAGGGGGGGAGGACCCAACCACAGTGAGGGGGGGGATGGACCCAACCACAGTGAGGGGGGGAGGACCCAACCACAGTGAGAGGGGGAGGACCCAACCACAGTGAGGGGGGAGGACCCAACCACAGTGAGGGGGGGGAGGACCCAACCACAGTGAGGGAGAGAGGACCCAACCACAGTGAGGGGGGAGGACCCACCCACAGTGAGGGGGGCGGGAAGGTCCCAAACCACAGTGAGGGGGGAGGACCCAACCACAGTGAGGGGGGGGAGGACCCAACCACAGTGAGGGGGGGGGGAAGGACCCAACCACAGTGAGGGGGGAGGACCCAACCACAGTGAGGGAGAGAGGACCCAACCACAGTGAGGGGGAGAAGGACCCAACCACAGTGAGGGGGGGACCCAACCACAGTGAGGGAGGGGAGGACCCAACCACAGTGAGGGGGGGGACCCAACCACAGTGAGGGGGGGGAGGACCCAACCACAGTGAGGGGGGGGAGGACCCAACCACAGTGAGGGGGGAGAAGGACCCAACCACAGTGAGGGGGGGGGACCCAACCACAGTGAGGGGGGAGGACCCAACCACAGTGAGGGGGGAGAGAGACCCAACCACAGTGAGGGGGGAGGACCCAACCACAGTGAGGGGGCAGGACCCAACCACAGTGGTGGGGGGAGGACCCAACCACAGTGAGGGGGGGAGGATCCAACCACAGTGAGGGGGGGACCCAACCACAGTGAGGGGGGGAGGACCCAACCACAGTGGTGGGGGGGAGGACCCAACCACAGTGAGGGGGGGATCCAACCACAGTGAAGGGGGGAGGACCCAACCACAGTGAGAGGGGGAGAACGACCCAACCACAGTGAGGGGGTGGGAAGGACCCAACCACAGTGAGAGGGGGAGGACCCAACCACAGTTAGGGGGGTGGGAAGGACCCAACCACAGTGAGTGGGAGGACCCAACCACAGTGAGGGGGGAGGACCCAACCACAGTGAGGGGGGAAGGACCCAACCACATGAGGGGGGGGACCCAACCACAGTGAGGGGGGGCGGACCCAACCACAGTGAGGGGGGGTGGGAAGGACCCAACCACAGTGAGGGGGGAGGACCCAACCCCAGTGAGGGGGGAGGACCCAACCACAGTGAGGGGGGGAAGGACCCAACCACAGTGAGGGGGGGATCCAACCACAGTGAGGAGGGTAGGACCCAACCACAGTGAGGGGGGGATGGACCCAACCACAGTGAGGGGGGGATCCAACTACAGTGAGGGCGGGAAGGACCCAACCACAGTGAGGGGGGGACCCAACCACAGTGAGGGGGGGAAGGACCCAACCACAGTGAGGGGGGGATCCAACCACAGTGAGGGGGGAGGACCCAACCACAGTGAGGGGGGGAGGACCCAACCACAGTGCGGGGGGGGGAGGACCCAACCACAGTGAGAGGGGGAGGACCCAACCACAGTGAGGGGGGAGGACCCAACCACAGTGAGGGGGGGGGGGACCCAACCACAGTGAGGGGGGGAGGACCCAACCACAGTGAGGGGGGGACCCAACCACAGTGAGGGGGGACCCAACCACAGTGAGGGGGGGCAGGACCCAACCACAGTGGTGGGGGGAGGACCCAACCACAGTGAGGGGGGGAGGACCCAACCACAGTGAGGGGGGAGAAGGACCCAACCACAGTGAGGGGGGGACCCAACCACAGTGAGGGGGCAGGACCCAACCACAGTGAGGGGGGAGAAGGACCCAACCACAGTGAGGGGGGGAGGACCCAACCACAGTGAGGGGGGAGAAGGACCCAACCACAGTGAGGGGGGGGGAGGATCCAACCACAGTGAGGGGGGACCCAACCACAGTGAGGGGGGCAGGACCCAACCACAGTGGTGGGGGGAGGACCCAACCGCAGTGAGGGGGGGAGGACCCAACCACAGTGAGGGGGGACCCAACCACAGTGAGGGGGGCAGGACCCAACCACAGTGGTGGGGGGGAGGACCCAACCACAGTGAGGGGGGGACCCAACCACAGTGAGGGGGGGAGGACCCAACCACAGTGAGAGGGGGAGAACGACCCAACAACAGTGAGGGGGGACCCAACCACAGTGAGGGGGGGACCCAACCACAGTGAGGAGGGTAGGACCCAACCACAGTGAGGGGGGAGAGGACCCAACCACAGTGATGGGGGGGACCCAACCACAGTGAGGGGGGACCCAACTACAGTGAGGGGGAGGAGGACCCAACCACAGTGAGAGGGGGAGGACCCAACCACAGTGAGGGGGGAGGACCCAACCACAGTGAGGGGGGGACCCAACCACAGTGAGAGGGGGAGGACCCAACCAGAGTGAGTGGGGGAGGACCCAACTAAAGTGAGGGGGTGAAGACCCAACCACAGTGAGAGGGGGAGGATCCAACCACAGTGAGGGGGAGACCCAACCACAGTGAGAGGGGGAAGGACCCAACCACAGTGAGGGGGGGAAGGACCCAACCACAGTGAGGGGGGAGGACCCAACCACAGTGAGAGGAGGAGGACCCAACCCCAGTGAGGGGGGAGGACCCAACCAAAGTGAGAGGGGGGGAGGACCCAACCACAGTGAGGGGGGGACCCAACCACAGAGAGGGGGGGAGGACCCAACCACAGTGAGGGTGGACCCAACCACAGTGAGGGGGGGGGAGGACCCAACCACAGTGAGGGGGGGAAGGACCCAACCGCAGTGAGGGGGGGCCCAACCACAGTGAGGGGGGGAGGACCCAACCACAGTGAGGGGGGGAAGGACCCAACCACAGTGAGGGGGGGACCCAACCACAGTGAGGGGGGGAGGACCCAACTACAGTGAGGGGGGGCCCAACCACAGTGAGGGGGGAGGGCCCAACCACAGTGAGGGGGGGGCCCAACCACAGTGAGGGGGGGGAGGACCCAACTACAGTGAGGGGGGGGAGGACTTAACCACAGTGAGGGGGGAAGGACCCAACCACAGTGAGGGGGGAGGACCCAACCACAGTGAGAGGTGGGAGGACCCAACCACAGTGAGGGGGGAAGGACCCAACCACAGTGAGGGGGCGAGGACCCAACCACAGTGAGGGGTGAAGGACCCAACCACAGTGAGGGGGGGGAGAACCCAACCACAGTGAGGGGGGAGGACCCAATCACAGTGAAGGGGGGGAGGACCCAACCACAGTGAGGGGGGGAGGACCCAACCACAGTGAGGGGGGGGAGGACCCAACCACAATGAGGGGGGGAAGACCCAACCACAGTGAGGGGGGGAGGACCCAACCACAGTGAAGTGGGGGGGGGGAGGAGAGGGGGAGGACCCAACCACAGTGAGGGGGAGGGGAGGACCCAACCACAGTGAGGGGGGGGGAGGACCCAACCACAGTGAGAGGGGCAGGACCCAACCACAGTGAGGGGGGGAGCACCCAACCACAGTGAGGCGGGGGGAGGACCCAACCACAGTGAGGGGGGGACCCAACCACAGTGAGGGGGGAGAAGGACCCAACCACAGTGAGAGGGGGAGGACCCAACCACAGTGAGGGGGGAGGAGGACCCAACGACAGTGAGGGGTGATAAGGACCCAACCACAGTGAGGGGGGGACCCAACCACAGTGAGGGGGGACCCAACCACAGTGAGGGGGGAGGACCCAACCACAGTGGTGGGGGGGAGGACCCAACCACAGTGAGGGGGAGACCCAACCACAGTGAGGGGGGGAGGATCCAACCACAGTGAGGTGGGGGAGGACCCAAGCACAGTGAGAGGGGGAGAAGGACCCAACCACAGTGAGGGGGGAGGACCCAACCACAGTGAAGTGGGAGGGGGAGGACCCAACCACAGTGAGGGGGAGGGGAAGACCCAACCACAGTGAGGGAGGGGAGGACCCAACCACAGTGAGAGGGGCAGGACCCAACCACAGTGAGGGGGGACCCAACCACAGTGAGGGGGGAGGACCCAACCACAGTGGTGGGGGGAGGACCCAACCACAGTGAGGGGGGAACCCAACCACAGTGAGGGGGGGAGGACCCAACCACAGTGAGGTGGGGGAGGACCCAAGCACAGTGAGAGGGGGAGAAGGACCCAACCACAGTGAGGGGGGGAGGACCCAACCACAGTGAAGTGGGAGGGGGAGGACCCAACCACAGTGAGGGGGAGGGGAGGACCCAACCACAGTGAGGGGGGGGAGGACCCAACCACAGTGAGAGGGGCAGGACCCAACCACAGTGAGGGGGTGGAGGACCCAATCACAGTGAGGCGGGGGGTCAGGACCAAACCACAGTGAGGGGGGGACCCAACCACAGTGAGGGAGGGGGGGAGGACCCAACCACAGTGAGGGGGGACCCAACCACAGTGAGGGGGGGGAGGACCCAACCACAGTGAGGGGGGACCCAACCACAGTGAGAGGGGGAGAAGGACCCAACCACAGTGAGGGGGGAGGACCCAACCACAGTGAGGGGGGACCCAACCACAGTGATGGGGGGACCCAACCACAGTGAGGGAGGTAGGACCCAACCACAGTGAGGGGGAGAAGGACCCAACCACAGGGGGGGAGGACTCGACATTCAGATGGAGAATATTCACTATTATTTTCGTTGTGCTTATTAGTGAGACGGTCTAGATGTGGGTGCGTGGGATAATTATTTAAGTGTAATTAATTAAATGTAGTTATGTTGGTTGTGTGCCATCCTGCAAGTACTGTGTTATATGACGCCTTGACGCTGCTGACGGTGTTCGCCTCCCTCTCACTTATCTGGGGCCACCCGACTACCATTCTCTTTACGAAAGAGAACTTTCTAAAAAAATGTTCGACAACTTTTTTTCCTTATCTTGAATCTATGGTTTTTTTCTTTGTTAGCATATTTAACACCTCTTCTTGAAGCGGTTATTTTTCAGGTCCATAAGCCATTTCATGGCATGTTTTTGTACCTATTCCAGTTTATTAATGTGCTTCTTGAGATATGGGCACTATACCACCATTGCATATTCCAATTTGTGTCTCACGAAAGTCGTGGACAGTGTCTTTCATATTTCACCGTCCGTGTATCTATAAACAATTCTGAAGATGGAAAGCGTAGCATATGCTCCTCGCACAATGTCCTGTATGTGGTACTTTCCTGAACCATCCCCAGATATCTTCCCTTGTCTGGGTTCCTTAATGCATTTCCACATAATTTGTAGGTTGTGTGTGGCCTAGTTTCTCGTATTCTACATTCTATAACTTGGAATTTATTCCCACTGAATTCCATTTGCTAAGCGTTGCTCCACAGACTTATTTTGTTCAGTTCATCTTGAAGATCATGATAACTTTCTGTCTCTTAAATTTCCAAGTAGGTTGGCATCATCAGCAAAACTATTCATATAGTTCTGTATTCCTTCTGGTACATGATGACCAAACCACACATCAGAAAGTATTCCTTCTGGTACATGATGACCAAACCACACATCAGAAAGTATTCCTTCTGGTACATGATGACCAAACCACACATCAGAAAGTGAAGAAACAACGACCTTTCGGTCCATCCTGGACCATTATCAAGCCGTGTGAAAGAAGAGAGAGAAAGGTACAGGCAAATATAAGGTAAGAGAGTGAGGTGAGGAGTAGGTAAGAGAAAGATAAGAATAGGATGTATGTAAGAAATGATTGAATGTAATAAATGGATGAATGTATGGAAAGGATAAATGTATGAAAAGGATGTAATTTATTACTTACTTTTGAACCTTAGATTACAAGTAAAACTTTCCTGTGTTTGTCACAATCAGAAGTTCATCATTGATCAACAGAAGACATGAATCAGATTTTATTAATAAATTGCCTATTGGCTTCTCACATGACACAGTGTGTATTCAAGTCCTTTAGGAAGATGCAAATTAGCCTCTGCTTATTTTGAGGTGTAATTATAATTTTGATAAATATTATAGCATATATTTCATGTTCTCTTAAAACAAAAATAAGTACACAACACGGACAGTATTAAGTACTGCAGCCAGCAGTACTGGCCTCAGAGGATGGACCTCCCTGAACTCAAAATATATGAGTCACAGCTCTGTACAAGGTGGAAGCTTGTGCATTTACTCTATTACTATTCCATTTGAACAAATATATAGTAAATAACTGGAAATTAAATTCATTATTAAAATATTGCAACATATACAGTTGCTGCCACCAAACCTAATTCCTAAATCATGCTTCGTGATAGCAGAATAAAAATAGTTTAACATAATGTCTAGGAACATTACCTTGCTCAGCTCCTTAACGGCAGCGTTCCCCCTTCCTTCCTCACGAGCCGTCAGATAAACTATGCCATCAAACTTGGCACACAGTTCTTTCACTACACCAAATCCAATGCCTTTGTTGGCCCCCGTCACCTGGTCAAAACATTACATCTTATTATAGAATATAATTTAACTTGTGAATTAAAATTTGCATACTCAGTTAATGTCACTTTCACAACAATAAAGTAAGAATATATGTATAAACTTCAGTTTAACTTAAATTTTGAATGAAGGAATTTCCTTCATTTAATGTCCATAGTTGTAAAAATATATATTGAAAAAACTAGCTCTAAATGTCGAAAAACATCTTTCTGAGTACAGCACTAAGCTGTTCACAAAGTCAAGATCCTTCGGCAGGATGTAGAACTGAGAGGTGTAAGCAAACGCCTACACATGAAGGATCTTTTAACCTTAAACTGTCATCACGCCCGGGGAGGGTTGTAGCTCCCGCGTCACACTTGAACCTTCTGTGGGTACACACAGCTCACATCCTCGGACTCGGGCCTCCAGTACACAGACGCCACCTTAGACAAAATCCTGAGGCCATCACCTAGGTTACAGGTATGAGAGGCATCAACACGGGTGGCAAGGCTGGACCCACTCATCAAGATCTAACGATATTTTCACTTACAAATTATGAATATAATAAAAACCTGGATAAATATACAAACTCATAAATGACAGGTGATAATGAGAAAGATAAATATGCTTGGATGGGAAGACAGTGGTACAGGTACAGTACTTCGTTATCATCTCGTCTACAAAATTCTGTGGTGGTACACAACCTTGAGTCTCTACGCCAGGTGCAGCTTGTACCAAGCCACAACATAAGTGTCCGTAAGAACATAGAAAGGAGTGAAAAGCTATGAAACACAGAAATGGTTAGGCACGTTCCCTAATATAACAAGTTGTTGTAACAACCAATATAACAAGTTGTTGTAACAACCCATATAATATAGTTTGACCCTTTCACTGGAGGAGCCACAATATATATATATATATATATATATATATATATATATATATATATATATATATATATATATATATATATATATATATATATATATATATATATATATATATATATATATATATATATATATATATATATATATATATATAATGTCGTACCTAGTAGCCAGAACGCACTTCTCGGCCTATTATGCAAAGCCCGATTTTCCTAATAGGCAGAGTGATTTTCTTTATTTTCAAAAAATTGTTTCCAATTGGTTTATATGAAATATTATTATTATATTATAATAGGAACATAAATTATTGACGTTTTTATGTTAGTTTAGGTTAGGTTAGGTAGGGTTGGTTAGGTTCGGTCGTATATCTACGTTAGTTTTAACTCAAATTAAAAGACCTTAAGTCATAAACAATCAAATGGATAGCTTTATCATTTCATGAGAACAAAAATCGAAAAATATATAAATTCAGGGAAACTTGGAATACAGGTGTATTTGCGGCGAGGCAGTGGCCGACAGGTACACACGGCATGGCCTTCACAACCAAAGGACAGGAGGATGGCAGGCAAGACACGGCGAGGGTTAACGACATTATTAAGAGATGCCTTACCACAGCCGGTTGTCCAGCAGAGAGAGAGCCCCGTTACCTATTGTTCGGCAACTCTAATGAGCCTGTCGGTCGCTCAGACGGAATCATGTTTCACCCCTGGAAGAATGGTAGACAGTTGGTGTGGGAATACACTTGCATTTCAACTTTAGCCAACACTTATGTTGACTTCAGTGCTACACAAGCAGGAGGTGCTGCCAATCACTGGGAAGCAGGCAAGTCATGTAAATACAGAGACCTTGAGCACCACTTCAATTTTGTCCCCATTGCCTCAGAGACACTTGGTGCCTGGGGTAAAAGTGCTGCTAGTTTTTTGAAGGAGTTGAGGTCCAAGCTAATTGAAACAACTAGAGACCCTAGAGGAGCCAGTTTTCTCTTTCAGCGCCTTAGTGTGGCGATCCAAAGAGGAAATGCTCACTGCATCCATGGTTCCTGCCCGCCATCTGAGGAGCGGGAGGAGCTCTACAACTTGTGACAAGCAGCCTTGTACCCTGCATGTAACCAATGTTGTAACCCTTTTTGTGTTAATGACATTTTCATATAAAGTTAGATATATATACACAGATACCAAAAGAATACGGGTTATCTTGAGATGATTTCGGGGCTTTAGTGTCCCCGCGGCCCGGTCCTCGACCAGGCCTCCACCCCCAGGAAGCAGCCCGTGACAGCTGACTAACACCCAGGTACCTATTTACTGCTAGGTAACAGGGGCATAGGGTGAAAGAAACTTTGCCCATTATTTCCCGCCAGCGCCTGGGATCGAACCCAGGACCACAGGATCACAAGTCCAGTGTGCTGTCCGCTCGGCCGACCGACTCCCCTCCCGACCGGGGTGGTAGAAGAAAATATCAAAGTGTTCAGTGAGGATCCACAAGGTCTTCTCTGAGTACTCTTTATTTTCTTCTCCGAGGCTATGGGTTCCTACACTTGCACTAGAGGTGGTACCCTTTCTAGGGGAAATATATATATATATATATATATATATATATATATATATATATATATATATATATATATATATATATATATATATATATATATATATAGTATATATATATATATATATATATATGTCGTACCTAGTAGCCAGAACGCACTTCTCAGCCTACTATGCAAGGCCCGATTTGCCTAATAAGCCAAGTTTTCATGAATTATTTGTTTTTTTTTTATTGGACTACCTAACCTACCTAACCTAACCTAACCTAACTTTTTCGGCTACCTTTGGTTGCGTTGCGTTGCTCCTGGGAGTATGGGCTTATTAGTATGGGTTCGAGTCACTTCTGGGGTGTGAGTTATCATTCGCATATAATATATATATATATATATATATATATATGTCCTGGGGACCATTCAGGCTTGTTCGCATTTTCAAGTGTAATATATTTTCTCACGTGTGCCCCAAAGAATGAGGTGATTTGGTGAAATGCTATGCCCAAGATTACCATCCGAGTTGCCGTCGGGGAAGTGGCTCAAATAGCCTCGGCTATCACTTCCTTTTGACGGCCGTGATGGTCAAGTGGATTAAGGCGCCCTGTAGTTACCAGTTGCGTTGCTCCTGGGAGTATGGGTTCGAGTCACTTCTGGGGTGTGAGTTTTCATTCGCATATAGTCCTGGGGACCATTCAGGCTTGTTCGCATTTGTGTTCCTCACGTGTGCCCCAAAGAATGAGGTGATTTGGTGAAATGCTATGCCCAAGATTACCATCCGAGTTGCCGTCGGGGAAGTGGCTCAAATAGCCTCGGCTATCACTTCCTTTTGACGGCCGTGATGGTCAAGTGGATTAAGGCGCCCTGTAGTTACCAGTTGCGTTGCTCCTGGGAGTATGGGTTCGAGTCACTTCTGGGGTGTGAGTTTTCATTCGCATATAGTCCTGGGGACCATTCAGGCTTGTTCGCATTTGTGTTCCTCACGTGTGCCCCAAAGAATGAGGTGATTTGGTGAAATGCTATGCCCAAGATTACCATCCGAGTTGCCGTCGGGGAAGTGGCTCAAATAGCCTCGGCTATCACTTCCTTTTGACGGCCGTGATGGTCAAGTGGATTAAGGCGCCCTGTAGTTACCAGTTGCGTTGCTCCTGGGAGTATGGGTTCGAGTCACTTCTGGGGTGTGAGTTTTCATTCGCATATAGTCCTGGGGACCATTCAGGCTTGTTCGCATTTGTGTTCCTCACGTGTGCCCCAAAGAATGAGGTGATTTGGTGAAATGCTATGCCCAAGATTACCATCCGAGTTGCCGTCGGGGAAGTGGCTCAAATAGCCTCGGCTATCACTTCCTTTTGACGGCCGTGATGGTCAAGTGGATTAAGGCGCCCTGTAGTTACCAGTTGCGTTGCTCCTGGGAGTATGGGTTCGAGTCACTTCTGGGGTGTGAGTTTTCATTCGCATATAGTCCTGGGGACCATTCAGGCTTGTTCGCATATATATATATATATATATATATATATATATATATATATATATATATATATATATATATATATATATATATATATATATATATATATATATACCTAAAAGGGGTACCACCTCTGGTGCAAGTGTAAGGACCCATAGCATCAGAGAAGAAAATAAGGAGTACTCATAAAAGACCTTGTGGATCCTCACTGAACACTCCTCCATCCTCTCGTCCTCCCCACCATCCCGCACTCCCCTGCCCCCCTTTTCCTCTCCACCATTCTCCATTCCCCTGTCCCCTCGTCCCCACCATCCCCAGGTTCCCGTCTCCTCATCCTCCCCACCAATATCCCCTCCCTTGTCCCCTCATCCTCCCCACCATACCCCACTCTCGTCCCCTCATCCATTCCCCACTCCCTCGTCAGATCCATTCCCAAATGGTCTGATGTTCCACATCAGAAAATTGGGAACATCAAATGATCTGCTGTTCCCATCACTGAAATATAAGAAAAACATTTAAAAGAACGAAATTAAAAAAATGAAAAAATAAAAAAATAAATTATTATCACGAAATGAACGATATGGTAAATAACACAGCTCAATTCCAATGCAATGTCACACAAAATAATTAAATCAAAATGCAAATAAATAGAAATCTATGAAAATTCAATTTGTCAATGCAATCGGAAACATTGGAATGGAATCATAACATTTTTAGTATAGAGTGTGTTGATCTTACGTGCAACAGATGGTGCTGTTTCTTATGAAAAGAATTTTTTTACCTGTCACAGGTGTGGCAACTATCTTGAGGTTATCTTGAGATGATTTCGAGGCTTTAGTGTCCCTGTGACCCAGTCCTCGACCAGGCATCCACCCCCAGGAAGCAGGCCGTGACAGCTGACTAACTCCCAGGTACCTATTTACTGCTAGGTAACAGGGGCATCAGGGTGAAAGAAACTCTGCCCATTGTTTCTCTCCGGCGCCCGGGATCGAACCCGGGACCACAGGATCACGCATACAGTGTTCTGTCCACTCAGCCACCGGCTCTCCCCTCCTCAACTACTATACTTATACTTACAAAATGATTGGTATGGTAAACAACACAGCTCAATTCAAACACAATGTCACACAAAATAATTAAATCAAAATGAAAATAAATCAAAATCTATGAAAATTCCATTTATCAATCCAACAGAAAACATTGAAATGGAATCGTAACATATTTAGTATAGTGTGTGTTGCTCTTACGTGTAACAGATGGCGCCATTTTAAATGAAAAGCATGTTTTAACTGTCACAGATGTGGTAGGTCTATAGTATGTATATAAGAACACGCACATATTCGAATGGAATGTTGTGTCAAAGTTTCAAAGCAATCAGCGAAAAACTTTCAGAAATTACAGCGTACTCACCTAGTTGTGCTTGCGGGGGTTGAGCTTTAGCTCTTTGGTCCTGCCTCTCAACCGTCAATCAACAGGTGTACAGGTTCCTGAGCCTATTGGGCTCTATCATATCTACACTTGAAACTGTGTATGGAGTCAGCCTCCACCACATCACTTCCTATTGCATTCCATTTGTCAACCACTCTGACACTAAAAAAGTTCTTTCTAACATCTCTGTGGCTCATTTGAGCATTCAGTTTCCACCTGTGTCCCCTAATGCGTGTGCCCCTTGTGTTAAATAGACTGTCTTTATCTACCCTGTCAATTTCTTTGAGAATCGTGAATGTGGGGATCATGTCCCCCCTAACTCTTCTGTCTTCCAGCGAAGTGAGGTTTAATTCCAGTAGTCTCTCCTCGTAGCTCATACCTCTCAGCTCGGGTACTAGTCTGGTGGCAAACCTTTGAACCTTTTCTAGTTTAGTCTTATCCTTGACTAGATATCGACTCCATGCTGGGACTGCATACTTCAGGATTAGCCTAACATATGTGGTATACAAAGTTCTGAATGATTCCTTACACAAGTTTCTCAATGCCGTTCTTATGTTGGCTAGCCTGGCATATGCCGTTGATGTTATCCTCTTGATATGGGCTGCAGGAGACAGGTCTGGCGTGATATCAACCCCTAAGTCTTTTTCTTTCACTGACTCTAGAAGTATTTCATCTCCCAGATGGTACCTTGTATCTGGCCTTCTGCTCCCTACACCCATCTTCATTAAATTACATTTGCTTGGGTTAAACTCTAACAACCATTTGTTTGACCATTCCTTCAGCTTGTCTAGGTCTTTTTGAAGCCTCAAGCAGTCCTCCTCTGTCTTAATCCTTCTCATAATTTTGGCATCGTCCGCAAACATTGAAAGAAATGAATCTATACCCTCCGGGAGATCATTTACATACATCAGAAACAAGACAGGACCGAGTACAGAGCCCTGTGGGACTCCACTGGTGACTTCACGCAAATCTGAGGTCTCACCCCTCACTGTAACTCTCTGCTTCCTATTGCTCAGGTATTCCCTTATCCACTGGAGCACCTTACCAGCTACACCTGCCTGTCTCTCCAGCTTATGTACCAGTCTCTTATGGGGTACTGTGTCAAAGGCTGTCCGACAATCCAAGAAAATGCAGTTCGCCCACCCTTCTCTTTCTTGCTTAATCTTTGTCACCTGGTCGTATAATTCTATTAAGCCAGTCAGGCAAGACTGACCCTCCCTTAATCCATGTTGGCGATTTGTCACGAAGTCCCTTCTCTCCAGATGTGTTACCAGTTTTTTTCTCACGATCTTCTCCATCACCTTGCATGGTATACAAGTCAAGGACACTGGCCTGTAGTTCAGTGCCTCTTGCCTGTCGCCCTTTTTGTATATTGGGACCACATTCGCCGTCTTCCATATTTCTGGTAGGTCTCCCGTCTCCAGTGACTTACTGTACACTATGGAGAGTGGCAAGCAAAGTGCCTCTGCACTCTCTTTCAGTACCCATGGTGAGATCCCGTCTGGACCAACAGTCTTTCTAACATCCAGATCCAGCAGGTGTCTCTTGACCTCCTCTCTCGTAAGTTCGAACTCTTCCAAGACCGCCTGGTTTACCTCCCTTTCTCCTAGCAGAGTGATTGTTACGTACCCCTATTGGATATGTATGTAAATATTCAATAATTTCTATTTCCATGCATCATTACTTGTATGTGCTTATATATTATATCATTAATTGTATGTGTTTATATATTATATTATTACTTGTATGCTTATATCATTACTTGTATGTGCTGATATGTTATATTGTGGTAATAATCAGAGGGTGGACCAAACCGTAGGAAACCGTTATTATTTTTTTGTGTGGTGGTCAGCGAGTCAGCTTCCCGTGAGAAAGTTATATTTTGTACTGATCAGCTGGTGGCAAAACCGTGGGAAACCGTTATTATTTGTTCATCTAGACGGCAACATTGTGGGATACTATTTCCTGCTATGTTGGGCAGTTGCCAGCAAATTCTTTTTATTTTATAAATATATAACTATTATATTAATAGCTACATTACTTCTGTTCATGCATGTAAATCTGATCATTCCTTAATTTAGTTAATTAATTCCCATTATATGGCTCCATTTAAATAACATTTATAGTAATTAAAAAGTGTCGCTCAAAATGTTGTGCAGAAGCGAGATCGGCTCCTGCCGTGAGAAAATTATTCAGTAACTGTTTGGACACAGGAAGGATCACATCTAGGGGTTAAGTGCTGTTATATTATATCTATTATGTTCTGTTGTAGTATGTTAGTCTGTGGAGACATAATTTTATTTTGATTTACATGTGATTGCCCATCTGTTGATTGATATATAATACTGATAATTAACAGAAGTATATTTCTAATACACATTTATTTTTATATGTGCGATTGCTTATTCCTAAGGGGGTGAATAATTTTAATTCTTGCCTGTACAAACCATGGGATTATACTGGTGACACACCTTGAGATTGCAGCATCGGTAAATGTCCCTAGACTACAATATTTTGTTGCTGTTACGTGTCACGAGCATTAATGAACGGTTTGTAACAGTGACCTCACTTTGTTCTATTGTGAAGACCTCCTGGAACCTCTTGTTGAGTTCTTCATACACCTCTTTGTCATTCTCTGTATACCTGTCCTCGCCTGTTCTAAGTTTCAAAACCTGTTCTTTCACTGTTGTTTTCCTTCTGATGTGACTGTGGAGTAGCTTTGGTTCGGTCTTGGCTTTGTTTGCTGTATCATTTTCATAACTTTTCTCTGCTTCTCTTCTCACCCTGACATACTCATTCCTGGTTCTTTGGTATCTCTCTGCTTTCTGGTGCTCTGTTATTCCGGAAGTTCCTCCACGCCCTTTTGTTCTGTTTCTTTGCTTCCATAATTGCCCTATTATACCACGGATTCTTCTGGTGCTTTTTGGATTTTTCCCTTTGGGCCAGGATGAACCTGTTTGCTGCCTCCTGACACTTTTGGGTAACATAGTCCATCATATCTTGTACAGATTTATCTCTGAGGTCTGTGTCCCAAGGTATTTCCCTTAGGAAACTTCTCATCTCTTCATAATTCCCCTTTCGGTATGCCAGCCTTTTGTTTCCTAGTTCTTTCTTGGGGGAGATAATTCCTAGCTCTACCAGGTACTCAAAGTCCAATACACTGTGATCACTCATTCCCCAGGGTGCTTCCATCTTAACTTCCCTTATATCCCACTCATTTAGGGTAAATATCAAATCAAGCATTGCTGGTTCATCTTCTCCTCTCATTATTGTTGGTTCCTTGATGCGTGTGTTTCTCTTACGTCCAACAGATGGTGCTTTTTTTTCATGTTTTTCTCATCACAGGGAAGGCATGTATATAGTTGGCATGTAAAAACACGCGCCTATTCGAATGCAATGTTGTGTCAAAATTTCAAAGCAATCGCTAAAGGTTTCGAAGATTTCCCCTCACTTGAAAAACACATGAAAACATAGTTAAAAAAAAAATGTTTTTCTTCCGTCACATATGTGACATCTATATCGTATGTATATAAAAACACACTCGGATGTGAATGAAACGTTGTGTGAAAATTTCAAAGCAATCGGTAAAGAACTTTCGGAGATCATCAATTTTGAACAAACGAACATTTACATTTTTATTTATATAGATTATTATTATTATTATTATTATTTTTTTTTTAGATATATACAAGAGTTGTTACATTCTTGTACAGCCACTAGTACGCGTAGCGTTTCGGGCAAGTCCTTAATCCTATGGTCCCTGGAATACGATCCCCTGCCGCGAAGAATCGTTTTTTCATCCAAGTACACATTTTACTGTTGCGTTAAACAGAGGCTACAGTTAAGGAATTGCGCCCAGTAA